>JAWZYV010002664.1:0-15651 GCA_038373885.1 Cheiracanthium punctorium | reverse complement strand
CTTTTTAAACCCTCTTGTACAGCTTTTAATAATTTTTTGATCAAATATTTTTTAACTGTTTTCATCCCAAACTTGGGCGATATATTGGGTGACAACCTCTCACTGTAATTTATTTTCATTTCTTCGACGTATCAATCTGCTTTACTCAGTGTGTAAAATCTGGAATGAACCAGACCTTTCCCACCTCCTGGAGAAATGCAATAGTTATTCCCTTCCCAAAACCTGGGAAAGATACCTCTAACCCTATAAGTAACTACCGTGCCCATATCCCTTACTAGCTGTCTGTGGAAATTACTAGAAAAAATGGTTAATGCCCGCCTTGTCTACATTCTAGAAACTGGGGACCATATACACCCCTTTCAGAGTGGTTTCCGCAAAGGCAGGTCCACCATTGACAATATTTAAACTTAGAGACACATAATTCGTAATGCCTTCCTCCGAAAGAATCACTTAGTGTCAGTGTTCTTTCGACATAGAAAAGGCATACGAACCGAACATGGAGATACGGCATCCTTCAAGACCTCTACAATATAGGCTTTCGAGGCAATCTACCACATCTTTCATAAAAAATTTCCTATCGCTCAGAAACTTCCGTGTCTGGGTCAACGGCACTCTGTCTGATAATTTCACACAAGAAGAGGGTGTTCCCCAGGGCTCCGTCCTTAGCGTACACCTATCTTCTCTATAAAAATCAATAATATTCTTAATCAATTGCCCCCAACCGTCCACGGTAGCCTATACGTAGACGACCTTCAAATCTCTCTGCCAGGGGAAAGATATGCGTCTCGTTGAACGGCAGCTTCAAACTGCCATCAACCGCATCCTAAAATGGTGCGACACAAACGGCTTCACCATGTCTGTCGAAAAAACAGTTTGTACACACTTTTGCCGGAAACGTGGGATCCACCCCGATCCAGAACTTTATCTAGGTCATAATACCATTGTTATCAAGGACTCTGTCAAATTTTTAGGTTTAATCCTCGACAAAAAACTTACTTTTGCTAACCATATTTCTAACCTTCGCAGTAAATGCGAGAAAAAGCTGAATATTTTAAAGGTCCTAACCAATACCTCTTGGGGGGCAGACCGCGATGCTCTCTTGAGGATTTACCGTGCTGTCATACGTTCAAAAATGGACTATGCATGCTGCGCGTATGTGTCAGCATGCAAATCAGCTTTAAAAAAACTAGACACTGTGCATCATGCTGCACTATCGCATTTGCTCTGGTGCTTTTAGAACATCACCTGTACATAGTCTTTACATTACCTGCCATGAGCCATCTCTCACCCTCACACGCCATAAGCTATCATTAAATACTTACTTTCGTATTCTCTCTCATCCCTCACATCCATTAAAGAGCTCTTTCATAGATACTCATCTTGACCGATTTTATGGTGAATCATCCCATATATATTCCTCCCTTTGATCCGACAAACATTTTCTTTTTTCTTTTTTTTTTTTTTTTTTTTTTTTTTTTTTTTTTACACTTAACTATCCGGAATTTTCACTTATCCGGCATTTCCCGTGCTTTCCTGATAGTCGAGCTTATTTAAATTGTGTCCCTGTGTCCTTTTATTTAAACAGTTTTTCCTTTTCCTCTTATGGGTTACGTTACAGCTGCTCTATTTCGGCTTGCCTCAGATTGTCTCGATATTTTTGTGAGGAACATTGAAACAGCTAAAGATTAATGAAATGTTCAAACAAAATAAAAGTTTAAATGTTAGCGTTCTCTTCTCAAAATTGTATATGATCTAACTGTACGGTCTCGTTTTTTTAATTTTGTTTCGTAATAGTGGGCATTTTCTCAACGTATTTTCGTAATTAAAGCTGAAAATTCGAGCTGCTTTATGGGGAGCTCCAATTAGGGAAGCGGAAGCCAATACTTCCGACAGAGATTTCACTAGTTATACGCATATTTTTTCAATTAGTATTTTTTCTTCAATATTTAACCATATTTTAAAAGGGCTGCAAATGATTTTAATTGTCATCACAATGATGTTATCAAGGGAGCGAGCGAGGTATATTGCTTTTGGCCATCACGTAAGCTATAAGCCGTCTTTGTAATCCATATGCGGAGGCGAGCGTGCGTAGCGCCGAGAGCGGGGAGCATGGTTCTCTCCCGTAGGGATGGTTCTGCATATCTGACAGAATACGTGGATACCGCGATTCGCAGCATTAAAGTTTTATTTTACAGTAAATTTTGATAAATTTAATTATTTTTATTTTAAAATCTATTATGAATACCTTACTATTTGCATAATTATATGCAGTAATTATCATAAAAGACCGGTTCTTTTTTAATTGTACTGTGCACAAAGGGTTAATTTTTCGGCAGCGACCCGAAAACCGGCAAATTCCATAAACCGGAATGAGGTCGGTCCCGAGGTTGCCGGATAAAAGGTCCCATACTGTATATATATATATACACACTGGCATTAGACATTTCTTGGAAAAAAAAAAAAAAAAGCATTTTGATGATTCTTAAATAAAAAAAAAAAAAAAGAGGGAAAAGGATAGGATAGGCTCAAACGAAAAAAAAAAAGGTTTATAGAAAAAGGGACGGATTTCTGGGTTTAAAAACACCGTTAACGGGTAGGGGGATTGGCGTCCGCACCAAAATGGCACAAAGGAAACTAGAATGGAGGTGTCTGTGCGGACGGTAGCATCCCAAAGGCAGTGACGTGCATTCCGCCCAAGCAACCCAAGCAAGAAGGCAGAATATGGGTTTCGGAGTGTCGTCTCTGATTGGCTAATTCTCTGATGAAGTCATGTTTCTATAGCAACACCCATTCAGCAGACATTGCAGATGGGTTGATCTCACGGCAGAGAAATGAAGAGTCAGAAAGAAAATATACTTGTTTATCCGCTTGACATTTATCTTTGTGTTAAAATTATGAATAAATAAGGTAGATGGTATTTTCTTTCAATTTGTGATAGAAAGCAAAATTTAAAAACAATAATAGCCTTATTTTCAGTTGCCCAAGCACTGCTTGGGTTGCTTGGGCAGAATGCACGTCAATCCTTGCTTGGGATCCTGGGCAGGCAAGCAGAGCGACAAGGGAATGGTCTTGACAGATATAAATGAGGAAAGTTCTCTCGCTGCATAAAACTGGGTGTTGAAGGATGAAATGATGACTCCATCAATAAGTCTGGCAGGCAGACAAAGTCCTAATCATGGAATCTTGCCGGTCCCATGTGATTACAAGACAAAGTTCGTCTCACCTGAGTCATGCCGATGGCAGGGTCTCCAACTTCAGGCAATTTCTCCCACATTTGGTGGCTGGTGCTTGGACCCTTGTCGATGTCAAAACCTTGTCATGGGAGAAAGAAAAAAAAAGTAGGCACCGGAAATTTAAAACACCACGAAAATTCTAGTTAAGAGCCTCTGCTACAGGTCCGCCAGGCACTCCTGTTCTGTTTCCCTTCTATTTAAAAGATCATTACTTGAAAGGCCCGGAGATTAACCGGCTGCCAGTCTCCTTCACGGGACCGAAAAACTTCACCACGTCCACACAGCACCGTGCTCCAAACTGAACTGCCTGATCGCTCCCCCAGCATGCATCTCTCTCCGCCAATCAGTGTCTGCCAGCACACCGGCATTCGCCAAGAACATTCGAGAGATCACGTGGGAAATGGATTTTCGTGTGCAAAAGAAGTGATTGACCAAGATGGCAATGTCAAACACCCAAAAAGGCTAAAACTTAGTACAGCCTGCACTGTCAGTAAAGAAGTTAGGTGAAAGAACAAATCAGTACCTAGACCGCTGAAAAATAGCTTGAATTGCACAGAAAAACACTCAAAATTAAAACCTATCAAGGGCCGAAACCTAGCCAAAAAAAAAAAAAAAAAAAAAAAAAAAAACTTAAATGATGTGAATACACTAGAAGCCAGCTTAAAGGGAAGAATCGGAAAAGAAAAAGGGGGAACAAATTTGTTATTAAAGAGACTTTTAAGGCAAAAACAAAACAAATAAAATGAACTAAGCAGATATCATTATTTAAAATAATGATATTATATGATTAGCTCTTCTTGTCCAAAACAGGATGGTAATTTGGATAATGACATTGGCAAAAAGTTGTAACGAGTCAATAATTTTTACACCTAATAATTTGTGTGAAATCCTTATAGAGCTGCACATCATATCTGTAATGTAAGGGGAAAAAAAAAAGAAAATATGATTAATTTACAATATGATTAGATAAAAATTGTAGTGATAAAATTAATAACAATGACAGTAACTTACCCCCTTCATGTTATGTGCCACAGCCATATAGCCTTTACGTTTAGGGATAAATTGCCAAGCACAAAAGTTTCCGCAGGCATATCTCTTAAAAACTTTCTTCCCCATCTACATATTGAGCTACTGAAAATTAACCAGACGCTCCGCAATTTCTTGGTAACTCTCGAAATCGAAAAAAAATAAGTTTCTCCAAAGGGGATTTAGCCTTCATTTTTTTGAATAAAGCATTGTTGTTCGTTCACCACTGCAAAGTGCCTGCATGATATGCAGTGAATTGTTCCACATTTATGTTTATAACTCCTGGAAATGATTTTGCAGCATAATTTGCTCTAGTACATCTAATAGAAAATAAATTTAGTCAATGTATTTTTTATCAGTTAAAAGAAGTAGAAAACATTAAAATAAAAAGTTCAAAAATATTACAAACCATGTCGTGCAGAGTTTTTGATTACCAGAAATGGCTTTATGCACTTCAAAGCAATGCTGTGATCTATATAAATGATTGCAATCATTACATCTTTGAGCTTGTCCTTGTATGCAGTCAACACGATAGCAAACGTAACATGTTGTATTATAATGAGGAAGCTCTATGTGATCATTAGGGCTTTCGCAACTTTCACAGTAAAAGTGGTTTGCATAAAACCCTTATAAGGTTTTTATCATTTCGTATTGCTCATCGTGTAGCTATAGATTTATACATCTGTTTCTATTTTGTCCTTTGTAGCTAACCTAAAATAGACACATTATTTCTAAATCGCAAACGAAAATTGCGATAAAAAAAATCCTTCTGCAGATAATGCTAAAAGTAATAGAAAACATACCTTGCTTTCTCTGCATAAATAACAACAATCTGAACATCCAAATGTTCTTCAAAAGTGCTTATTTCTGCATATGTGCATGGACCTGGTGGTACTCCTGCGGCTGTATGTAGAGCTAGGGCTCTGTTTCAGAGAAAAGGGCGGTCACGTCGTTCATGGCATTGATTGCTGTGGTATCCCTTTCTAGATGAGCAAATGCATGCCCAATTAATTGCCTAAGCACAGCACAACCCTTCTTAATCAGTCGGTATTGTTAATATGGAGGTTTTTCGTAGTCAATCAATTATTACATTAAGTACTATGCAATTTGGTGCAGCACCGACATCACGATGAATACTGATTACATCAGCTGTAAATCCTAGGTCCATACAGATTTCATTCTTCAACTGTAACACCTTTAAAGCACATGATAAAATCTTTTCCACTCTCTGTTTAGAAACTGGCAATAGAGTTGTTAAATTTGGTTTGTCTAAACTATCTGCTTCAATGCAAATCCAAATTAGATCTGTTGGGTTTAGATTACTCATGCATCGCACAAGTAGCACCTCAAACAATTATCTAACTAATGCAGCTGACAACAAAAGAGGGTTTTCTCTGAAATCTTGAGGAAGCCAATCATCATCGACAACAGCTGTCTGAAAAAAACTTCTTCAGCTTGAAATTTTTTATTTCTTCTTCTAGATCTTTTTTGTAAAAGGATCACATGTCTCAGTTGCAGAGAAACAGATAAATTGTTATCAGCAAAATTCATTTAGTTTTTCAAAATTTGTCTTAACCCTTTCACTACCAACACTTTAAAAATAAAATAAAAATTGTAATTTTCACACACACATCATTAATAATGCTCCTAAAAATCCTTAAAAAAATTTTTTTTGACCATAATTTTTTTTGTTAGAAAATGCCCTTGATCAAACACATTTGCATACCTGCCAAGTGATCTGTTTTATACGGATTCGTTCCATTTTTTGAGCTTTATTCCGTAAATTGTTTTCAAACCAAAATGTTCAGTTTTTCAGCTTCTGTGTAAAGATTTAAAAAAATAAATAAAAATTTAAAAAAGGAAAATTGTGTACATTTTTAGCTTTTTGTAAAGCATATATCCTTGTAAATATGTCAATAAATTTAATTGAATGATATTTATCTTATTCTTTCATGTATTTATTAAATTAACCATTTAAGTCTATTGTAGAAAAGGAGCAAAATGAAGTGCATTTTATTTTTATAAATTAATGATTATATATGCACATCATCTCTATACACATGATAATTTAATTTTGTTAATGTAAAATTTTTAACTGTATATTTAATGATACATTTCATGACCACTCACTCTGTTTTATTTCTGATTTTATGACCAAGTGCTGTGTTCCTTAGTTTTTTTAGAAGGTTGGCAGCTATGCACTTGTATTCAATAAGTATGTCATAGACTATAATGAAAACACTTTGAAAGTTAAAAAAAAATTATTATACAGCTACAAAAATTTAATAGTTATAATAAACAACTGCATTTTATGTATTTTACATATAATTCTTTGAGACAGTTTCGTTCCTTACTTACCCACAAGTGTACTTCATTTTTGACACCGGAAATGGGATTTTCCTTTGCAGTGATTATTTTTACAGCAGCCCGATTCCTTGTAGCCGTTATGGATAGATAAATGATCTACTGTATTGAGTTCTATTGCTTTGTAGGGTCTTACTTCTGTTTTTTTTTTATGCAAAATATTGTGTTGAGAATTACTTGGCATGTTTTCATCATTACTTGGTCAACCTCATTTCCTTGATGATGTTGTCTTTCCAGCTTTCACTAGATACCGAGGTTCATTCTTAAGCATAGCAAATCCATTATTTGTAGCTTTGGAATATTGCAATCGTTAGCATCTCTTTTATATTCTAGCCAGCTATTACATATAGCCAAGTCTATTGCAGGAAATATAAGCCTAAGTATCCATTTCCTGGATCGAATCAAAATTCTATACAATCCAATTAGAAAATCCATCTTATCCACACCTCCCATTGATGCATTATATTTCTTCACTATTTCTGGTCGCATCATATCCATGTACTGTTTAAGAAATTTTGACCCATCTTTTAGCAACATGAGTATTTCCTGTCTCCATAAAGTTACTTGCAATGTACACACTCTTGTTATCATACCATCTTATAAGTACTGTATTTTTGTCCTTGCTGTATAGCCCCCTTTCTTTTTTTTTCTGCTTTCTCCGAATTGAAGGGTGGATTTCCAAATCTATTCACTCTGGCTGTGCAAGCTGCTTTTTTTTTTTTTTTTTTTTTGACTTTTCAAAATTTGCAACAAAGCAAAAGATGAAAAGTAATTATCACAATATAATTGTGTGTTTTTGACAGTTTTTCTCTTAATCAAATGCATAACAACTGCTGCTGCTTGATCAAATCTATTTTGTAGATCTTTATTTACTTCTGTGGTTCCTCCCTGATACAGTAAAAAATCATACACTATTCCACTTTCCCCACATAACAGAGTAATTTTACTGTCTATTTCTTCAGTTTGTTCGTGATGTATTGTTTTACTTTTAGATGTCCCTTGAATGGACACATCTGCTCATCATCACAACTTTTCTTTGATTTTTAGCAGTTTACATCTACTTTGAACAGCATCAAATAGTAACCTAACATTATAAAATACGTTACTATTGTCTGACTGACAATCTAAATTATTTCTCAATGAATAAAATCTATTGTGGGTCATGGAATATTGAAAAAGGTCGATCCCCAGAGTTTCATCCCAATAGAGCCCAACTCTTGCAAATTTTAGTATCCCCTATCTTTATGAAGACCAAATAGCACTTTGATATCTTCTTCTTTTTCTGGAATAAATGGTGCAACTTTTTCGAAAGCATAAATGTCAGTTTTTTCTGTTATCTCACCAAATAAAGATATTGGAATATATTTAAAAAAATACTCCTCTGGGGCTAGAGGATAAATAATGTCACACACTTTGTAGCTGTAATCACGTATTTCATATGTGAAAGTAATTCGTTTTGTCCATTTTATATTTTTCTTCTTTGTAAAACATATAAATCGGCATTTTCTTCAACAACTCTCTATGCATTAACTTGAGACTCTAAAAAAGAATCATATCAGGGTTGCCAACCTAGAAGAAACAGTTTGAGCAGCACCTGTAGGGATTTGGAGGAGCATTTTGCATTTTTGTACAGAATTCAATAATGCTGGCAGAAATCACTAAAAAACAACCACTTACATGCATCATGTTTTTATAATTTCATTTTAACCAAAACAGAGATCTTTAAACTTTTTTTTCTTTTTAATCGGTATTTTCTTCAACAACTCTCTATGCATTAACTTGAGACTCTAAAAAAGAATCATATCAGGGTTGCCAACCTAGAAGAAACAGTTTGAGCAGCACCTGTAGGGATTTGGAGGAGCATTTTGCATTTTTGTACAGAATTCAATAATGCTGGCAGAAATCACTAAAAAACAACCACTTACATGCATCATGTTTTTATAATTTCATTTTAACCAAAACAGAGATCTTTAAACTTTTTTTTTTCTTTTTAATGGCATTTATATTAAAAACTAAAACACACCTTGAATATTATTAACAAGCTAATTTTCATCTACATATACGCACACACCTATAACACAGAATCATGATGTAACATTAACCCCATGATTGTTGATAAAACTATAAAACTTGCAATTTCCAAACTAAAGTTTATTGCAATAAATTGTCTAATAAAGCACAAAACACGCAAATTTATTATTACATTGAAAGAAGTGTAACTTACAAACATTATTTTACAGATTCATAAGTTGATTTTTTGGCCTTTTGCATCGGTTCATTTGAAAAGGTAGTCTGATAGCATACATTGGTGCACACTTTATCAAAACATTTTTCGATGAGAATTGCTGCAAGAGTCTCCTGCCCTAAATTGCTTCTGTAGTCTGTAATATTTTGTTTAACCAGGCTAAAAATGCTTTCATGTGGTGCATTACTGTGGGGTATGGCCAGAATGGCCAGCATAACATCTGGCAGTACTTTATATTTTATACATCCATTATGGTCTTCCTTTTTTTTTTTTTTTTTTTTTTTTTTTTTTTATGAGTGACCATGCAATGTCTCCTCTTTCACATGAAGAGATTTCATCATTTAGAGGATCAATTTGATATTGTGCAAATTCAGATTCTGAAGCATCTTTAATATCATTTCATTAATCAAAAAGATCTGAGAAAAACTGAAGGGATAATATCTTCACTTTGATTCTTACTATACTGTTCAAATTAATTGGGACAAATGGAAAAATACGATTTTTTCTAAAACCTTAGCTTTTAATCATTACATACTTTAAGTACATTGATAAATCTCTATATTAGTATGAAGTATGTCCTCCCCTAGCAGAAATTACTTCTTCAACACGTCTTGGCATTGACTCCACTAGTGTAGCGCACATGTTCTTGATTTCATCATCATTGAACCATACTTGTATAGCACTTTTTATCATTTGTTCCGTTGTTGTACAATTCATCTTAGCTAAACGATTCTTGAGAATATGCCATAAGTTCTCAATGGGATTTAGGTTTGGTGAATTACCAGGCCAATCCAGCACTTTTATTTTGTTTCTCGCATAAAAGTCTGGACCGATTTGGAATTGTGACCAGGGGCTAAGTCATGTTGAAATGTCCCATTAAATTTTTCCGTGAATGGAGCAACCTTACTGCACAAAATTTCTATGTATTTGACAGAATTCATCATGCCTTTAAGAGGAACTAGGCTTTCAGTGCCATTTGTTGTGAAAAATCTCCAAAACATTGGCTTAGAAGGATGTTTTACAGTCTTGGATATGATCTGGTCGCAGAGTTTTACCTTCACTTCACCTAACTACATCTGATTTATACCCCTGCACAAATAAATGTGTTTCATCACTGAAAATCACCTTCTTCCAGTCATCAACAGTCCATGACCGATATTTTTTGGCCCATACTAAGCATATTTTCATAATTTTTTGAGTAAGAAATTGTTTTTTCGTAAATGTTCGTAAAATTCTCGAAACACTTCATTTTCTCACACCAACTGCTGTAGCTATATCTCTTACAGTCATTGAAGTGTGTTCATTAAGAGCGATTATTTCGGAATGTTTTTTTGGAGTAATATCCATCTTTGAACAAGCAAAATGACACGTGTTACCCCCGAACACAGAACTATAACCGCAAGCTGCCAGAGTAAAAGTCTCACAGCCGTACTACTGATACACTAAAACCATTCAAACCAGTAAATTATAGCCATGATCAATCTGACACACTACCTCTATGCAGATATAACCAGTTTGAGGTGGTTTGGGATATCCTGGTAATCACATACCAACTCAAGATAAGAAAAACATGCTTGTCCCAATTAATTCGAACAGAACGACAATTGATGCATGTTCATAGATACTATCTTCTAAAGAAAATTTTTTTACAACATATTTACATGCTTTTAAAAAAATTGATGAACACAGCTATAAAGTTCTTCTCTTTCAAATGAACAAAAATTTTCATACTTTAAGAATTGCTGTGTTTTGACAGCAATGACAAGTTCAACATCCGATTTTTGTTTTCATCCAAAGCGATATTAAATACAGAATTAGCAGCTGCAACAACACTATGCTCAATAAACCTGGCTAACAATTCTGTTAAAAGGGAAGTCATTTCCCTAATGCATATATGTATTTGTGGGGCATCATTCTGCATCAGCAAATTTCCTTTGTTAAAAATCGGGATAATTTCTTGAAGAAACAACAAATATAGTTTTGTTACTGGAGTTTCAAACCTTTCTCTTACTTGCAGAAAAATGTAGTGGATTTTCCTTTTTCTTCTTCACAAAATTTGTGCAGTGACTCCCACTGCTCTAAAAACCTATCCACTACATCTCCTAATGAATGCCACCTTGTGGAACCGTACCTAAGAATTTTGCGCTGCTTCAGTCCACATATGTTTTGACACAGCTTAATAAGTTCCAAATGTTTGTTGCTTTTTTGAATGTAACAATAAATATCAATTAAAAAACTCTTATGTCAAAAGTATCCAATTCTTTTGCAGCAAGCTGTGCAGCCAGGTAAATGAGATGGCAGGCACAGCCTTGAATTATTATATTGGGATTTGCTTTCTTAATGAACGAGCTGACCCCTTTAAACTTCCCCAGCATAATATATGCATTGTCGGCATAAAAAGAAGTGCAATTGCTCCAAGGAATGGAAGTTTAATCGAGTTCACTGTTTAAGAGATTAAAAATATTTTCACCAGTAGCATCTCCGGTCAAATAAGGCAAAGCCAATAAAGTACGTACTATTTTTCCCGATATCATCTTCATAATACGTAACGACAATCGGATACATTTTCGTATCATCTGAATTGCTCCCATCAGTTGCTATACTGAATTTTCTTTCTTGCAATTTCTTGACTAATTTTTCTTTTGTTGTTGCAGCAAAACTTTTAATGATGCAAGTTGTTTTTGTTCTTGCACAAGCATACTCCCCTGCAATCTTGGAGTTTGGAAACAAATGGTCAGCATGATCAGCAACAGCTACTGTCTGTATGTCTCAAGAATAGCTCCCGTCAAAAAGTCTGTGCTAGTCTGCTGCTGTGGAAACAGGTCTCGTCCCATTTTCAATGGGGAGAACTGCGAAGAAAGACATCCAGATTGGCTGCCTGAATGCCGTGTTGGCGATGTTTATATTGTTATGTTTGTAATTACTTAAATCGATTCATCAAGTAAAAGAAAAAAAATTTCATATATTAATAATATGCTATGTTTAAATTTTACAATTGAAAAGAAAGTACGAATCAATATGAATTAATCATATTGATTCGTATTTATTAGATAAAATGAAAAACTTGAATACTAATTATTTCAGAAATTATTTTATATTTCAGAATGTATTCTTGGGCTATTTAAAAATATCAAATACCTTCAAAACTTTTAGAAATATTATTAGTGATTCTGGACGTCCTCTTCTAAATCACTGTCGGAAGTTTCGGTATCTTCTGATTCAGAATCACTGGTATTAATGTCAAATGACAGTTCATCAACCAAGTCCTCTAATAGTCCATCTTTTTCCCAGTAATTGTTTTCCACATGTTTGCAATGTGCTGCCCATTCTGCTGAAGTAACCTCATGGATAGCTTTTTCGAGTAAGGATTGAAGATTATCCAAACTGCAATTACCACTAACATTTCTTTCTTTCACTTTTCTTTTCACAGTCGACCACACAAATTCAATTGCATTCAAATCACAGTGATAAGGTGGAAGTCGTAGGACTTCGTGTCCGTCTTTCACTATCAAATTATTAATTCGTTACGAGATTTTCTTGGGACGATTGGTGTCAATTAAAGAAAACAACTCCGCTTTCCGCATTTGCTCATTAGTCTATTCCTTTGTTTTTCAGCTAGTCGATCATTACTTTTTTTTTGTAGCATATTTTGTTGGGGTGGGGTTTTCGACAGTTGTACGATACGGCGCATTGTCCATACATACGACACTGTTTGGCTGCAAATTTGGAAGAAGCTTTTCTTCCACCCATTTCTTGAAGTTTTCAAAGTTCATTTGCTCGTGGTAGTCTCCACTTTTAGTCGATGCTTTATATATTAGTCGAGCACCCCTGAGAAAACCTATTGAAGATCCAGCATGAACAACTATAAGTCTATTTCTCGCATTCACATTCGATGTCGCTCCTGAAACTGTGTCGTCTTGCCAACATTTCTTAAACGTCAAGTTATTATCGACCCACATTTCATCAATGTAGACAATGGGTTGCCCTGCTTCTCTGTGTTGTCTTACTTCTCTCAAATATCTGTCTCGCCAATAAACAATATCTGCCCTCTTCATTAGCACTTTTCTTCTGTTTACACACTTTTATTATCGAAAATTCATTGAATGCAATATTTTGTGCAATGCGTCTTTTTTCCACGAAAATCCAATTTTGTCTTTCAATATTGATAGTAATTTTCTCAGCGATGGTACTTTTTTTTCTCTCACATAAAAGTCTTAAATGGTGAACGAATAACGCACTTGTCGAAATCATCTAAATTGCAGTTTCACTCACTGGGTCTGATGCAATGCTTCCCAGGTAATTTCAAAAGTGCTGATGAACCACCCAACATACACATTTACATATAAATTTATTTTTCTATGCAGAAATCTCCTTTTTTTTCCCCCTTTTATTGTTGCCTCCGAAACTCCAGTTGCTTCAGAAGCTCTTTTCAGAGCTTGTGGGAGCGGAATCAATAAAGCTTTCAATGAAGCTTTGCCTGAGCAAAATTCTGCAACATTATGCACAATTTTGCGTGCTTGCGATTTTAAAACTTCGCCCTTTCTTAACTTATAGGAGATCTTGCTTGGTTAACAAATTTGAGAATAACAAATTAGATTAAGGAATAACAATTAACAGAAAATAGCGAATAACGAACAATAAAACAGCGAATAACAAATTCTCAATTTAAATTACGAATAGATAGCACTTGCAACAAACTGCAAGAAAATCCGAGAGAAACAGAAGAAAACAAGGGATGTCAGATTACCTTTCATTCCACGAATTTGGCGAATTCCTCCCACCTTCTGTTCCCGTAAGTGCTAACGATTTAAGTTAGAAGTGTCAACACCTGGAAACAAAAATTGTGTTAAGTAGTAGATGGCCACAATTGAAGAAGGTTTTGAAGACAAGGATTGCAACTGAGGTATGGGAGACATCAACTTTTATTTATCGTAACTTGACACAGAAATATATCAGTCTATAAACTTCATAAGTACTGGCAAAAGGATTTTGAACTATTCTCTTTAAAACTATTTAAATATCATCAATTCTAACTTGCTGCTTTACTTTGAAGAAAAAACATACTGACCGGAAACTTATCTTCAGAAAAAGGATGTAAAATTACGGTGAATGCAGCATCGAAGTTCGATGTGACAGCAGGGTTTGTACATTAAAAGAAACTAACTTCTACTTTACTTTAAAAGGTTAAAATAGAAACATTAAGTATTGATAAATACATACTGTCATTCAAAGATTAAGTTAATTAAAAACATATTTGGATGGCTGAAAAATAACTTATCTTGAACTAAAGAGCATTCTTGCTCGCTTGTACGGCTACATAGCCACTACTTCCTGCTTACCTGTTGTTTCTGCAGTCTCCGCCACTGTCTGCTTCTGTGACAGCGAAAGCTCCTCCTTTTATTTATGAACGCATGGGTGTCCATGCCCCCCCCTGGATTTTTGTATGCAGTGTTTTTCTTGCTTTTTTTCTCTTTCCAAAATGGTAACCATATGAAGTAATATGTCGAGTATAGTATCAGTCGAAGTAATCATAACTTCCATTTGTTTTACAACAGCTACAAGATTTTTATAATTCAAGCATAAGAAACTATGTCCTTTACTGAAAACATCCCCTCCATATTTAGGTTAAAATAATATGGAGGTTTTCCATAACTCTGAATATGAAAAACATGCATTTGGTATTCAGAAATATAACATTTGGTATTCGGATGGAATATATAGGCATGGATCCAAAAATGTGTTCACATACAGTGGCGTAGCTAGGGGAGGGCAAGGGGGGACATCTGCCCCCGGGCGCAGCACCAAAGGGGCGCCAAATCGATGTTCCGAAATTTTAGAAGGAAAAAAAAAAATGAATTGTATTCGTAATATTATTTGTTGACAGAAAAAGAAAACAGAACAATCACAATCACAAATGAATTTTTTAACAAAGTTGTAAACAAACTTTTCAGAATGAGTTGTACAGGAAATGTTTCTAGATAATTTCAGAAGATTTTCTTTAGAAATCAAGTTGATCTTTCCCATCCCTTTTTCCTTCTCTCTTGCGGACTTCTGCGTGTTTGAGGGATTCAAAGTTTTTGTCGTGCAAACACCGCACCGCACCGCACCCTACCCTACCCTACCCTACCCTAACCTAACCTACCACTAACACCTACCCTACCCTACCTCCTACCCTACCCTACCCTACCTACCCTACCCTACCCTACCTACCCTACCCTACCCTACCCTACCCTACCCTATCCCTACCCTACCCTACCCTACCCTACCCTACCCTACCTACCCTACCCTACCTACCCTACCCTACCCACCCTACCCTACCCTACCTACCCTACCCTACCCTACCCTACCCTACCCTACCCTAACCCTACCCTACCCTACCCTACCCTACCCTACCTACCCTACCCTACCCTACCCTACCCTACCCTACCCTACCCTACCCTACCCTACCCTACCCTACCCTACCCTACCCTACCCTACCCTACCCTACCCTACCCTACCCTACCCTACCCTACCCTACCCTACCTACCCTACCCTACCTACCCTACCCTACCCCTACCCTACCCTACCCTACCCTACCCTACCCTACCCTACCTACCCTACCCTACCCTACCTACCCTACCCTACCCTACCCTACCCTACCCTACCTACCCTACCCTAACCCTACCCTACCCTACCCTACCCTACCCCTACCCTACCACCTACCTACCCTACCCTACCCTACCCTACCCTACCCTACCCTACCCACCTACCCTACCTACCCTACCCTACCCTACCTACACCTAC
>JAWZYV010002663.1:0-43742 GCA_038373885.1 Cheiracanthium punctorium | reverse complement strand
CCAAATTAAAAAGTATATGAAATAAATAACTCAAAGTGTGTTACACAAAGTTGACGATTTTCAAATAGTAAGATTATATATTAAATATCTGGAACCATTACTGTAGGTAGATCAATAAAAATGGCTTTTTGTTTTTTCTAAATATTATAGGACAATTGAAAGCAGAAAATTTAATCGTCAGCTGCAGTTTGCGTGTCAGCTGCGTTGGTTCATAACTGTTAATGTTAGTAATAAAGCCGTTGTTTAACACTTGAAAAATTTGGTACGAATTTCGTTGTGGATTGTTCCTGCAGGACAGTGATAAATTTCTTTATATGTTAAAAATAAAAGTAAACGGAATTTTAAAGGGGGAAAAAAGATAGTATAAGAAAGGAAACTAAATTTGCAGCATAATTCTCAGATCTAATATGTAAATAGGCGTATACCAAAAGTAAAAGCTTTTCCTTTGCCCGCCCCGCAATATGTTTCCGGATGGCTCCGTCCAGCAGTGTCCGATTCTAGCCAGGATTAGCGGGAAGAGGCAAAATAGTGTGCAACACATTAAGGGCCAAATTTAAGGGAGGAACACACACACACACACACACACACAAACACAAAAGAAAAAGAAACCTTAATGTTCGCAAAAAGAATATCAAAATTTAATTTGCTCGTGGGCAGTCGACGGTCTAGGATTCGGTCTCCCTCCCAGTATTTATGAGCCCAGTGAGCTTAAGGTGACTGTATCTCTACATCAATTTCAAAATTCTACATTTTAGATAAACCGATAAATACTGGGAGTGTATGCAAATGAACCTGTAAATCTAAGACAATTATAACATCTTTACATTAAAAAATATTTAAATAATTAAATACATTATTTGCATTAATTATTGTATTCCATTATTAGATTTAGTGATTAATAGTTGGAAAAAGACAAAAAACAAAACATAATAACCTTTATTAGAATGCTCAATATTATCTTTTTTACTCTAAAGTTGCTATATTTACAATCAGAGATATTTTTAACGCCTCTACAAGCTTTTTTTCACCCATTGAAAATGAAAAATAGTCCTTAAAATTTTACGTATACGAATTTCACGATCCCCATTTTTAAAAAACATTGAACTTATTTTTTAAGTAGCAAATTGTGCTTACAATTAGTTCTGACAGTTTATGAGTGAGATGGGATTGAAAGAAATTAGAAAAGAAAAACAACTTACATATTCTTTATTAATTAACTTAAATTTATTTATTTTTTGATGTCACTTGGCATTTTATACTTCCTCTTGCTTTCTATACTTTTCCTTTAAACTGCCAAATTTACTCCTCTGCAATTAACTTATTTTTTAAACAGCACAAAGCACAAACAGTTTTATTAATTAACTTCAATTTAATTATTTTTATAGTTTCATTTGGCCATTTTATGCTTGCCTTTGGTTTCTATTCTTTTTCTTTAAACCGCAAATTTACTCCTCTGCAATTAAATTCCCTCCTTTAAAATAACCAAGAGTATTTTCACTCCTTTAAAATTCCTAGCAATATCTCTGCTTACAATAATGATAATGCAGGATGGCTGATTCCTTAAATTCTGTATTTCATTTTAATTCATAAACTTGACTTTGAGGGAGGGACCAATTGGGATATTTCTCTCCTTCAGCTACGCCCCATTGTTTCAAGTGGGAATGAATACTGTAAATTACGAATTCTGACGGGTTTTTTTTAAATAAATAAACAATAACATTTCAAAAACCGTTTATTGAAAAATTGTTCCAGTAATTAGTTCGTATTTTATACGAAATGAATTGCCTATTTACACAGAAATTTATTACAAAATAAAGCTTTCTGAAAAAAAAGATAAATAAACAAAAAATTAAATTTATAATTGTTCGTAAGATATATTTTAACCAGCATTCGTATCACTTATATAGCAGAAATCTGAACAAGCACTTAAAAATTTAAAATATGGAAATTGCATTCAATGTTGAAACGTTTCGGAAATTGAACTTACAGTGGTTAAGTTCATTTTAAGAGAATAAATTAATTAAAAGATGCCTCAAAATAAATCAAGACTCCATTGGCGATGAGTTTAAGGCTGCAGTTGGGGGAGTGCAAGTAGGGTACGTACCCTCGTCGTCGTGAAAAGGGATACCAAATAAATTATGATCAATCTCGTTGCATGAGAAGGCGTGCATTAAGGAGATGCAAACTTACCTTAATTAGAGCAATTCTATGGTAGCTGTGTATTTTTAAAGATTGAGTGAAATATACAATCCAGAATTTTTTTGCTAAATTTATTTAAAAGAAAATTTTAAATATTAATAATCACAACCACAACCGTAAAATAGAAAAGTTCGATAATTATTAATAATTAAATGCTGTGATAAGAACTGTAGTCATCGAGATTTCTAGAACCCGGACCAAATGGTCGGGAAGTTGTTAAATTTCATCGTACCTCAAAGAGGCATTCTGCCTACGTCTAAAAACTCACTTATGGTAATATGATCGATTTTCTTTTTAACATTTTATTTGAAACAGCATACTCGTAAGAATCCACAAATTGTTTGTTAAAGTGCGTTCTGTAGCAAAATCTAACTTATAAGTATGAAATTGACAAATTTACAGTTACTCTTATACAAAAAATTGATTTTTTTTTTCAGAAAAATTGCAAAGTTTTGGTACATAATTGGCTATATTTCAGTGAATTTTAAAAATACCTTAAAACATTTGGTACAAAACACAAAAAGTGTTAAAGGACTGTACTGTAAAAAAGAAGTCGCTGAATACTGAAAAGAATGCGGTGTACTGCAGTTGGCGAAAGCATGAAATTTTGTTAAAATTGCTTTTCAAAAATGCGATTTTTAGGAAAAGTTACGAAAATTTGTAAAATAAATAAATTATGGTTTCTGTTATGTTTTACGACCTTTCAAATAAAAATGCATGAAAGACATAAAAAT
This sequence comes from Cheiracanthium punctorium, assembly GCA_038373885.1. Lineage (NCBI taxonomy): Eukaryota > Metazoa > Arthropoda > Arachnida > Araneae > Cheiracanthiidae > Cheiracanthium > Cheiracanthium punctorium. The sequence continues at coordinate 40,809 of JAWZYV010002663.1, read as the reverse complement.
TTTTCATTAAAAAAAAAGAAGTGCTCGGCACGTATGCAGATACCTTAAGTGAATTAATGGGCAATATATAGCATGACTTTTCCGCCCTTCTGAGTTTGCGCTACTGCTGATTCATTTAGAATGGCTATAATGGCGAGTTCTAGTTTTCAGTGATTAGTCTAAACATGAACTAATATTAAGGACAGGTATCATCTGCTGGGCTTAAGCTCTGAAAAAAGTCGACATGACTTAATTCTTTCAATGCTTAGAGGGTATTAGCTCATGTACAGCTCCGGATGGTTTTCTGTGTAATTAAAGAATCCATTGTTGCGAGTTTAAGTGAACATTAAGAGTATTATATTTAAATGATTATCAATTGTGTGTGTTGTTTTAAAGGTGCTATTTTAATGTTGATAAAAAAAAGAAGAAGAGAAAAAAAAATTACTGATATATCTGCACTTGTTTTGATTAATATAGTATTTTCATTAAGTTAAGTTTACAATTGAATTGTGTTATTAAATATTTTATTCCAATTGATGTTTTATATAGGTCTTAGTATTATTAAATTAATGATTAAATTACTACTGTAGTACGTATATTTCCTGAAGATCTGTAATTTGAATTTTTGTTATTTGCATATTATAACGTAGTTTAGATTAATTTGATTATTTACCTGAAATGACTTACCGATTGAGACTCTTTAATTTGACACAAATTCTAATTTGCATGAGATTATGTCATTTTATTCACTGAAAAGTCACTTGAAACTATATGAGAAATTCATGCACCCGGGTACGATAACTTAAACGAAAACAACCTATTGTGTGAATATTTTGTACCTATTGTGTCAATGTAAATAAAAAATTATCTTGCATTATATTAGTTTTGCTTAAATGTAGATGTTTTATTTTGAATATTTACTGTGTAAAATTTTTGTGTAACAAAATGATCGTACTATATTATTTCCTTTATTGAATAATGATGCTCTAACCATATTTTTACATGTAATAAGAATTTAAACTTGCCTAGACGGTTAACTAGTAATAAAACCTCCGAGGAGAGTTTTCGCCCTCAGCTTGTTAAGAGATACTAGTAATAACCAAATAAGAAAGTACAACAAGACATTGCTAGAAAAAAAAAAAAAAATGTCAGGTCACATAAATGCAGTACCTCATGCAGGCTATCATTTATTGTATTACCTTGCTAAATTCTTCTAGCAAACGTTCCTGTTAATACTGCTGTTTGAATGCTATGGTTTTGAAAATTTTCTACACACCATGCACATTTTTTTTTCCCATTGCCTTTACATTAAATAAATTTCCTCCATTTTTGCCTACTGCCAAATTTATTTTTTTTCCATTCACTTTATGCTATGCAAGCCAAAGCCATAAGTATTCGCCAAAGAAAATGAATGTCAGCCATGTTTATTCCATTTTGTTTAATTATATTACTATATTGTTGGTCAGTATTATTGGATCCCACCCAGGTTGTAAATATTTTACTTGTGATATTTTTGAAAAATTTGTGCGCCCTCATTGTTTCATTGTTTATTGTAAGATTTTCGTACTATAGCATCATTATGTTTTGTCAATTTTTTAGAAATTGCATCCTGCCTCTTAAGTGTTGTACAACATAACTCCAGAATTCTAGTCAGAAAAATTTAAGGTGTCTAAATTTGAAAATTAGATTAGTTCGCAGTTTTTAAGATTAGGTTGCAAGGGCGTCTGACTAGCAAGTGAGAGACTGGCCACCACAATGATATTGCTCGTCAGACTACTTTTGCCAGGGGGGGGGGGATACATATTGTAATGTGTAAAAGGTAATTTGGGTTTTACTAGTTGGGGTATTGTTCAAGCGGGTACTTTCACTGTAAGTTTTGCTTTTGTGTCACACTTGCCACACGCGTTCTGGAGCTATGTTTTACTTCTTTAGTTAATTTCTAGACACCAGGTTGTCGATTCTGAGTTCTTTTTAGTGTACACGTGTCTCCACGACTTTGTAGCCCCGGATGCGGGTCTTGTCGGTAAATATGTGTGGTTCGATTAGAGATAAAAAAGAGAGAGGCGGAGTTATGTCTTAGCAACCCACGTGGTGTGGTGAACGTAACTACGCCCTCACCTCGAAAATCGGGAGACTTCTGCCACTAGAACTGCTTAACGAGTCCACGCAGATTTTTGTACCCGTCTCCCCTCCCCTCTTCTCACTCTATATTGTAACTTTAATGTAATGTTCAATAAACCATTTTATCTGCCTTAACTCTGGAACTTTACTGGAAAATCTGACTTCTCATATATGTACAATAAAACCCGCTTAAGAAGTTTTCCAAGGGGTATGAAGGATGAAAACATTTTAAGCGGGAAAACTTCTTAAATGGGAGACTAATTTTTTGAAAAACACATAATTTATTCAGTATAAATACTAAAGAAATATCGTTTGACATTTCAAAAATATTATATAAATAAAGTTTATAATTACTTATATAAATTGTTTTCAAAATTAAAAATTAGTTAATAATGTAAAACAATATAATTAACTCTTCTATATTAAACCTTTAAAACAATACTAGCTTTAAGCATTATTCGTATCGATTTTACTGAAAAATATCCATTTAGTTTTGTGTTTTTCATCGGCAATGTTTAGTTGGGATTTCATTTTAAAAATAATTTTCTTTCACATCTTCAACGCTTTTAAAAAAACGTCGAAAAACATCTAAAGGGCGAAAAATCATCTACTACTCACGAATTTCATCCACTGTCAGCATTTCACTGGCTAATACAATCGTTTTCTGTTCTAAACATTCATTTTTACAAACAGTAGTAACAGTTACAAATAATTCATAAGCGGGAACTTCTTAAGCGGGACTTATTATATACAGGGTGAATCTAAACACTTGGGCAAAACTTTAAGGGGTGATAGGGCACATAATAAGTATTCAGAATCACATAGCAATGTGGAGTCGGCAACGTCGTCTTCGTATAGCTGTTAATAATCACTTCGGAAAAAATTGCTGAAAAACCAGTGCGCTTTCCGACCATTGTTTCGCCTGAAACGAATGTATTTTTCTCCGAAAACACAAGACTAAAATGGATAGTTTTGAAAGTTTATTTTATTTCATGAAATTTTCGGAGACGAGCCTATTGTTTATGAAACTTGGTTGAGAAATTAGACGGACACTTGAATGCTTTTCCAAAAGTGATTATTACCGGGTAAGTTAAAACTGCGTTTTTCATCCCAGATTGCTATGTGATTACGATTCCTCATTGTGTGCCCTATCACCCCTTAAAGTTTTGCATAAGAGTTTAGATTCCCCCTATATATATATATATATATATTTGCAGACATATTCTTCTGATTTCTTGGGTTCTTCGTTCTAAAATCTAGTTGGTGTCGAAAGTTCTAGTAAAGAGTCCACTCGTCAGAATGGAGCACAACTTTATTGCTTCTAGAAATTCGTCGAACAAACAGCGTTACAAGATTCACAAGCACAATCAAACAGCAATGTGCTTCTAACAGTCCGCTTAGATCAGAAGCTCTCACAAATGCTGTAATTCTCCCACAAAATAAAACACTTCCACATCTGAAATTCAGTGGAATTATACGAGGGATAACACTAACAGTCCCTCAAATCTCAACAGTGAAGAATTTACACAGCACTTAAGAACAAAGCTCCAAAACGCACGCGGAAACACCGCTTCTATGACGGAGCAAAACGCCGTAGACATCGCCATCCGTTCTCGACCAGAGCTCGCTCACACACTGAGCTGGGGCCTCTGAAAAGCTTCGGCGGACCTGGAGTCGGGCTCTTTAAACACACGATTATGTTCGGGGTAGTGAGAAATTTCTCCTTTATTGAACATACTCCTTGTAAACAGATTTTAAAACGTGATTCACAGGAGAAATAAGCTAATTATTATTATTTGATAAACATGAATATAAACAATTAGAAAGCGCATTAAGAGTTTGCTGTTATATTTGTCTTTAATTTGCGCAAACGGCTAATTTTATCATACTCTAGCAATGAAGTCACTGACTTTTATTTACTACTAGCTGCGTATCCGTTCTTCGTAAGGATTGAAATCAAATGTTTTTCTTACTCATGTTAGTGAAATGTGTTAAAATTTTTACGAAATTTCAAAATATGAAGAATTATTTTACTCTTGGCATAAGCTTTTGCTAACATATACTTACTTGAAATTCTTGCGTTTCTGCAAAATCATAACACAAAATTTATGTCAGCGTTATTTGGGATCAAACAGAACGTAAACTGGACTTTGGAGAAAAATTTGTCTGCAAAGTGCTTCAAAGTCGTGTTCAATCGACACTGACAGTCGTGTGACACTGACAGTCGTGTCTGTCAGTGTCGCATCTGCAGGATAGTTTCGTATTTATCGTTTAGTTCTAAAATAACGTCACATGGTGTGGACCACTGATTTATTTTATCTTCTAATTCCTAAAGCTTGCGCGATGTGTAATCTCAGTCATTCTGCAGAACGCCTTGGTAAAATTCTATATATAAAAAGTTTTAAAATATTGTTCATATCACAGACATGGAAATATCGACATGAAACATTCACTGTTTCGTGAATATATTGGCTATCCTAAAAGTAAACATTCGAGAAGTATTTTTTCCGCAAACCGCGTTATCCTCATAAGATTTGATGCAATTTTAAATCTGTGACAATAAAATGAAGGCACTTTACTTACGATTAAAATTTAACATAAAAAACAGTCTGTCGTAGGACTACAGAACTGAAAACTTCTTCTCAGGCTTTCTAAAATTGATGCAGTTAAACAGGTTTTCACACATTATTATAGACATATTAATAAAAAATTAACATGCATGAACAATTATTCACATTTTTATACCTTGAAATTCTTTGTAAAAAAAAAATTAATTTTTTTTAAGGCTGTAAGGGTAACGCACATTTATTTATGAAATTCTCAGAATTTTACTACGTATTTTTGTACGTTTGTACACATTTTAGAACAATTTTCACTGGGTTAGCATTGGTCTTTTTTTATTTTTTAGATTAATTACATTTCAAATTTCACTCTCGATTTGTGTGCATATTTGAAATTTAAAAAGAGAAAGGGAGTGCGCGCACAGGCCGCAACGCGACACAGCTGGTATATGCGAACGGTATACATCGGCCATACAGATTTTTCTCCACGTGGTAGATTTTGTTCGATTTAATCAATAATTATGCACTTACGTTGTAATGAACAGTAATCCTGTTTATTTGTAAAAAATGATGGATTTATAATTCAAATGCTCTGTAGCATAACACTTATAATTCAAATAATATTACTAAACCGAATCTGCACTTGTGAGATGTTTTAGCCGATGATGTTAGTATTGCTTTACATGAATTAAGTCGTTTCTTCGATTTAACGCATGCACAGCTGTGTTTGTATGGGAGGAGAATCATATATGATACATTTTAGTTTTGGTTCGAGAATGTTTTGATACGGCTTCTGTTAACGGAGCGCATGCGCGGCGGATGGTTTGAATATTCTATTGGTTTCCAAAAGCCATTTCTTCTTATGGAAACTCCGAGGGGTTAACGACAAACGTTTTCGTTTCCTTGTAATTGAATTTTTCGGATCCGTTTTTTTGGATAAATTGTCCGTTAATTGTGTTTGTGGATTTAATCCTCCGTTTCTAACTGCGGATTAGATGTTTTTTGAGAGAAAAATTGCGTGGTGTATGGTTGTGGCTAAACGAAAAATTTTAGCATTAGATTTTATAAAATTCATTTTAGATTTTAAAAAAATCTCTTTTTCTTGAATGGATTACGAAAGAGCGACCGATTGCAGCTAAAGGAAAATTTTAGAGTTCAGAAAATCGGTTTTTGATTTCAGAAAATTGCTTTACCTGAATGGTTTATGATTAGTGTTTTGATTTTAGGTTTATGGTTTAGTGTTTAGATTTTAGAAAATTCGTTTTAGATTACAGAAAATCCCTTATAAAATATTATCCACAGACATAAAAATTAAAAAAAAAACACTATGACTTCTGAGACGACGAATATGATTATTTAAATAACTAGGGGCCAAGGCCCCCAGACTCGCTACGCTCGCTTTTCGTATGAGGCATTCGGCCCCTAATCAGGCTTATTCGTAAAAAAGACATAATTTCAACAGACAAAACCCGAAGATTGGATCAGATAGAATGTTACTGAGCTACGCATTGCTTGGTTCTTGCATGTTCCTTGGTACATGAAAGTTTAAACTTCACACTACAGTAGACCCCCTCCCCCTCATAACACGGAAGATATTTTGTTATGGGAATCCGTGTTGTACGGGTCCTGAGCTATACTACACTTGGAGTGCGGACTCCGCTAAAAATCGCTGGAAAAATTATTTGCACTCTTCAGAAACACAATGATTTTCAATGTTGCCATTCAAATGTTATATTAATTAGGAGCTAAAGCATAATAAAATCAGAACATCTGTTTCAGCTGTATTTTTAACAATGTAAAACCTATTGGACACCCTTCGAATTTGCCACCCATGGCGATTTTTCATTATTTGGCGACTTGCGTACATGTAAAGTTAATAAAAGCTACGGAACAGATAGGAAAGCTTGCCACCAATGGCGACTTTTCATTATTTGGCGATTTACACATGCTCACAACCTATAATTACTGTTCATGTAAGGTTACCGGAAAACCGTTATCCATATTTTCATTTACCTAATCGTTTCCAGATTGGCGTACTTAGCACCACGAATTATACCATCTCGTCGCGCTAGCAAATATCCAAAGTGTACTATAACTGCTATAATGGCATAATTAACGCCGCCCAATATTTCTACTGGTAGCAAATAATCCATTTGGACCGAACCGGCTTATGGGGACACAGATGACCTAATTAATGAAAAATAATTAAAAATAATCTGCATTTTAATTATTTTTCTTTTTCAAGATATTAGTTATTGTGTTTTGGAAAAACGAATAATCGCTAATTCTAAACTCCTGTTGTCTAAGCGAACTTACTATTTGAAAATTGTCAACTTTGTGTAACACATTTTGAGTTACTTATTTCATATAGTTTTTATTTTGGCGTAAAATGGGCGTAATTCTAACTCATGTTTGTAAATTTCACGCGATTCTAGATACTTGGAAACGCTTTGTTGCAAAGGAATGAATGATTTTATGCCAAATCTGGCAACCATTCGGTTTATTTTTTCAGTTTTTTATTAATATCTTCTAAAATAATTCTATTTTCGAAATTTAAATCAGCTTAGCAGGTTCCTTGGAATTTTTCGAATCTGTGGGCACCTTAGTCGAAGCTCAAATCCCCACGGTTTAGGAGGAGATACGCTGACAAGTTTTTGACAGCGGCGGCGACAGCGGCCTTTACTTTTTTTTAGAATAGAGAGAAACAAAAAATCAGTTGTTCAACAAGTTATGTAAGTACAATATTTTTTGTTGTTTAAAACTTCAATATTTATGCTTTTCAATTTGCTTATTTTGTGTATTTATCCCTAATTTGAGTTCGTTCTCCCGTAGTGTCTTTGGGAGCGTTTCAGGTCCCAAAGACAAGACGGGAAAACGCGCCAAATTGGCGATTTTTGAAAACGCGCCAAGAAGCACCCTAAACTAGGAATTAACCAAAAACCCTATATTTTATAATAAACTTTCTTATAAAATTATGGCGCCGCAACGCGCCGGCGTACGACAAGTGCCCGGTGCACGCCTCTGTCCTCCGCCTACCTTAAATGTAACCTCGCTATTGAAATAAAAATCATATATAAACTTTGGATTCTTGGGCTCTGTTGTCTAAATTGTCCTTTTTCTACATTGCTTTTTTTTATGTGAATAAACTGTTCTATTTTATTCAATTTATATTGTGTATTCCTGATATGAAGGAATAAATTATTGACGTATGCATTCAGTTTGAGGGCGGAATCTTTCCCGCCCATTGCCTAAGTTAAGTTGGCAAATAACTTACTTTTACCTGATCCGTAAGCAATATGTTGATTGCAAGGATCATTTGTAGGGTATTTATTTAATTTTATATTAGGATGGAATACGATTTTATCTGAATTTAATTTAAAATGCTTTCAGGTCTGATGTAACTCTTATTTTATCCCTTATTTTCTTTTATAAAATTTTCAGTCGCATAAATTTGCTTAATCGTCTATTCAGCATTCTTACGTTTTAGATCTGAGGATCATGCTGTAAATTTAGCTTCTTTTCTTATAGTTCTAACATTTTTTTTCCATTCTTTTTTCCTTTCAAAATTTCGTTTATTTTTATTTTTCACATCTAACGAAAATTATCACTGTTCTGTAGGAAGGCAAGAGATCGCTTTCGAGTAAACGAAATAATAGTTAACTCTATCGAACATCAGGTTCGAACAAATATATATATATATATATATAGTTTTTAATGATACGTCGTCCGAAAAAAATTACAAATCTGATTCCATCATGGTCAATCTGTCTGAAACTCACTTTAAAATATAAAGAATGCGCGCTATGCATGTATATATATATATATATATATATATAGATATATATAATTTTTATTAATGATTAATGATTATATGATATTTTATTAATGATTTTATTAATTATAGTTCTAATTTTTATTAATATTTAGATTTATCCAATTGCTGGAGGCGCGCGCGCGTAACCAAAAGTAAAAGCTTTCATTTTCCCCGCAACAGAAATGTTGCCTGGTGGCCCATCCCAGCACTAATCATTCTAGCCAGGAGTGGTAGGGCAAAATAGTGCACAGCACATTAAGGGCCAAATTTAAGGGCGGCACACGCACAAAAGATCCAATGTATTCAATTCCAATGTATTCAATTTAGACTGTGTATTGTTGATATGAAGGTATATATTGGCGCGTGTACATTCAATTTGAGAGCAGAACCTTTCCCGCCGATCGCCGCATATTAGTTGGCCAAATTCTTGCTTTTAACTGATCCGTAAGCAATATGTGAATTGGACTTATTAGTTGTGATGTGAGGTATTTATTTAATTTTATTTTAGAATGCAATACGATTTTATCTGAATTTAATTGAAACTTCTTTCCGGGCTGAAGTAACTCTTATTTTGTTCCTTATTTTCTTTTACAAAATTTTCAGTCGTACATCTTAGCACAATCGTCTATTCTACACACTTTCGTATTAGACCTGAGGATCATGCTGTAAATTTAGCTTCTTTTCTTATAGTTCTATCTTTTTTTCCATTGTATTTTCCTTTTAAAATTTCGTTTATTTTTATTTTTAATATCTAAAGAAAATTATCACTGTTCTGCAGGAAGGCAAGACATCGCCTTAGAGTAAACGAAATAAACGTTTACTCTGTCCAACATTACGTTCGAACAAATATATATATAGTGTTTAATGATGCCTCGTCCGAAAAAATTACAAATCTGATTCCATCACCGTCAATCTGTCTGAAACTCATTTTCAAATTAAAATATAAAGAATGCGCGTATTGCATATATATATATATATATATACAATTTTTATTGATATTTAGATTTATCCTATTGCTTTATGCGTATCCCAAAAGTAAAAGCTTTCCCTTTTCCCTGCCACCGAAATGTTTCCTTGTGGCCCGTGTTAAGGGCTAAATTTAATAGCGGCACACACGCACGCACAAAAGAAAAAAGAAACCTAAATGTTTGAAAAAGAATAGCAAAATTTAATTTCCTAGTGGGCGGCCGACGTTCTAGGGGTCGGGTCTGCCTCCCGGTATTTATCAGCCGAAAGGTTTCTTTTCGTTCGAAAACAAAAATTTTTTTTTTGGAAAGAAACACATCGAGAAAAAAAAGAAAAAGCCGAAAGTTTCGAAATTCACTGCATCCCTAGAACAATTTCAAATTTTCTACCTTTTAAATAAGCCGATAATTGTTGGGAGTGTATGTAAATGAACCTCTCTAAATCTAAGACACTTATAATATCTTTACATATAAAATATTTAAAGAAATTCGGATTTAGTGATTAATAGTTTTAAAAAAATTACTAGAAAATGCTCAATATTATCTTTTTGACTCTAAAGTTGCTATACTTACAATCAGAGCTATTTTTAACGCCTCTACAAGCGTATTTCACGCATTGAAAATGAAAAGTATTGCTTCAAATTTTAAGTATACGAATTTCACGCTCCCCATTTTTAAATATCGTTGAACTTAATTTTTAAACAGCACAGTATGTTTCAAATGAGTTGTAATAGTGTATTTGTAAGATGTGATTTAAATAAATGGTTAAAAAATAACCTATGTATTTTTTATAAATTAACTTCATTTTATTTATTTATTTATTCATTCATTCATTCATTTATTTATTTCATTTTATTAAATGTCCTTTGGCGATTTTATATTTGCCCTAATTTTCTATTCTTTTTCTTTAAACCGCCAAATTTAATCCTCTGCAATTAAATTCCCGCCTTTAAAGTAACTCAGATTATTTTCATTCCTTGAAAATATTCCTAGCAATATCTTTGCTTACAATAGCCATATAAGGTAATCTGTAGGTTGGCTGCTTCCATATATTCCGTATTTCATTTAAATTCATATACTTGACTTTGAGGGAGGGACCAATTCGGATATTTCCCTCCTCCATCTACGCCCCCCATTGATTAAAGTAGAAACGAAAATACTAAATTACGAAATCTGACTGGAATTTTTTAAATATACAAACAATAAGTTTTCAAAAAACGTTTATTGAAAATTTTACAGGTAATTAGTTTCTATTGTATACGGCATGAATTGGCTATTTACACAGAAATTTATTATAATGTTAAGCTTTCTCAAAAAATAAAAATAAAAATAAAAATAAAAAATAAATAAATAAATAAATAAATAAACAAAAACTTAAATTTATAATTGTTCCCAAAATATACTGTAAATAGCATTCGTATCACTTATATAGCAGAAATCCGAACAAGCACTTAAAAATTAAAAGAATATATATAAATTGCATTCGATGTTGACTGGATTCGGAAATTGAATGGAGACCAAATTTATCAAAAGATCCCTCAAAGTAAATCAAGACTCCACTGGTGATGAGTGTTCTTTTGAGGCTGCAATTGGGGAAAATGCAAGCACCGTACGTGCCCCGGTCGTCGTGAAAAGGGGGATACCAAATAAATTACAATCAATGTTGTTGCATGAGTAGGCGTGCTCTAATAAGGAGATGTAAATTTAGTTTAATTAGAGCACTTCTTTAGTAGTTGAATATTTTTAAAGGATGTGTTAAATGTACAATCTATGATTTTTTACTACTATAAGCATGTAAGAGAAAAAATTAAATATTAATAATTACAACCACAAAAGTAAAATAGAAAATTTTATGTAGTTTTAATCATAACCATTACAAATTGCTTTATTTAGTCTGGATAGAATTAATCAAGAACCCTGACTATCTCACGTCGGGTAGTTTTTAAAAATTTACAGTAAATCTATGGGGCATTATGCCTACATATAAAAATGCACGTGCGGATAGGGGCAGATGGAATATTTACTTTTCTACCCATCAGTTTGATTGCGGAAAACTCGCGCACGGGCAGGGAAAAGATGGGTTCGTTGGGAAAAGTACTTGAACGTTTTTAAGCAAGGGTCGCACTGCCTATTTACTAATCGTACGGTCTGTTATAGGCTTTTTTCGTTTTTTTCTCTTTTGGTAATTGAAATGAAAAATTGTCACAAATGTATTTATTATATATTATGTACACTTCGAAGTTTTTAAGCATCGGTTACATGGCCAATTAATTGTGCAGTTTGTACTCTTTTTTTTTGTCTTTTGGTAATTAAAATTAATAATTTGATTTAATTTGAGATTTTTGTTAATTGAGACTCTTAACCAAGAGGCTGTCGTCCGAAGAGAAATTAATAATAGTTACAGATGGATTTATTATATATTTATAAATATATATATGTGTGTGTGTGTCTGAACGATTGTTACAATAAAGTAATGTATTTATTACTTATATAAATGAAAATATCAGTGGCGTGGCTACTGGGGGGGGATTAGGAATTTTTTGTCATACAAAATGCATCTTCTTTATGCATACTCAACATACGTATACAACACATTACGAGACATGGATTGCAGTAGTCGTAACCACTGTTCCCTCCCCCCCCCTAAAAAATTTCTGCCTACGCCACTGGAATATATAAATAATTTTTTACTTACTATATACAATAACTTATATTTAATAATGTCTTGAGGTCACAATTGTTTTAACTAATATTGCAATGGCCACTAACTTTATTAAAAAGGATGTGAATAAATAAAAAGAAATAAATCAGATTACGAACTGAACTGAACTGAAGTTCTGGGTTTTTCGGAACACCTTAGCGTAGAGCTTTATCTCCAGTTTGTAGTTATATGTCTTGAGGTACTTTATCATGAGGTGGGGGCCCAGAACAGTCACAGATCAGATTGGTCGTGCAGGAGTTCACTATGAGGGCGCAAAAACGAAGAGGACCACTTTGGGGCGTTTTCGATTGCAGGGTTCGGAGGGGTCATAGTCCGGGTACTCCGCGGCTATTTCGTTGGGAAGCTGGTTCAGCGTACCATAGTACCGAACAGTAAGTCTGTAAATGAACTGTCTAAGAGTTTTGATGTTAATGTCTCTTCTAATGGCCGCGTTCTTTAGGAAATGATGCCCATTATGTATTGTGCGCAGAATTCCATTCTACTTGCTTTCAAGTCGGCATAAGCCCACACCGGTACGGCGCACAGTGGAGTATTTGTGTCAAAATCCTGGCCAAAAATATTTTTCATGTGTTTTAACGTTAAAATCATTACTGTTGACTTTTGACTTACTTTTTAGTATTATGTACTTCTTAAATTATATAAAAAAGCGTGTTGTCGCCGAATTTGGCGATATATCACCAAACGACAAGAAGTTGGTTTCTAACAAATGTCTTGTCCGGGGAGTGTCCCTTACTGGGAAGTACAGCTATTGTATAATACCACTTATAAATGTAATACTACGCGGCTGTCGATCTAACGGCCTGGAGTTTTGGGCGATTTTCTCCAGATGTCACGTGAATACGCATTAGAACCCCTTAAAAAGCCCTCCGCCCAAGGCAACCTTCCCTTTAGGCAAATAGCCGTGTAGCTGTGCCTCAACCACAATAAAAATATATAAATGTAATACTTTAATAATACTTATAAATATAATACTACTTATCTATAAATCAATTTTTTTCATAAAAATTTTTTAGATTTTTTACTTATCTAAATGTAGTTACTATAGGGATCTTAGTTTTCTAATGACTTCTGAAGATTAACTTTTTCATTCTGATTCTTTTGAACTCTGATATTCGTATTCATTCAGAATCACTTTTTTTTTTTTTTTTTGAGAGAGAGAGAAAGAGAGAGAGAGGGGGGGGGACCACCATCGGGCCCCTCTGGCAGAGAAGTTGTAGGGTCTCACTGTAATAAGGCTTGCTCTTTGTCCTTGGCCTTTGTGTAGAGCAGCTAAAAGGACACTGCTTAAAAGAAGCCTACTTGAAACCCATAAAATCCCATTCCAAGCTGGAGGAAAAAGTAATTTATTTCAAGCCAACACTTCAAAATGACTTAAAGAGCTAGCACGTGTTTCTGTTTACACACACTCCAATGACCCGAAGTCACAGTTGCCAACCTTTAAGATCCAAAAATGGGGAGTTTTTGCTTTGGACACAATTTACGACATAAATGGTAAACTAAGCTGTAAATAGATAGGACTATTTACAGGACTAAGAAAGGGCAATTTTGGAATAGGTAGAAATTTTCTTCTTATAGCAAATTTACATCAGAAAAATAAGAAATTACATACTGAATTTAAAATACCAATGTTAAATCTTAACTGAAATGAAATTTTATATACATTTATCCAAACACTTGCACATAATTTATAGTTTATGAGAAATACAAGCGCGTATGTTTGTATCCCTTTTGCGAAAACCGGTCGAAAAATTATCGAAAAAATAAAAATGGCGCTGTATAAATAATTTTTTTTATAAAAATGGTGGATGTTGGGGGAACATTTTTTTCTTGAAATAGACACTCAATACTGTAATAATTGCGATTATAGTTGAAATTAGGCGCGACAAGCCGCGACACCCCTTTAAAAAGCTTTTAGAAATGTGGATCTTTGAAAAAAAAATTAGAAAAAAAAAGTTTACAATTTTTTAAAAAAAAGTCATATTATTTTTTCAAGCTAATAGATACATATAATTAAAATACATATATTTTACTACAATTATACTTAGTATCAAATCAGTAAATTAATTTAAAGAGCCCGTAAAAAATGCAAGACGAAGTAATAGGAAATGCTGAAGTCTCTTGCCGTAAATGAAGAAACTTGCTTTTGAACCGAGTGTTGCATCTTTTGGATATGAATTATGGTCGAAAAACATGCATTACATGATGCATCAGTTACTAGGCTATCCAAAAACATATATATTACTGCTTTTAAACAAATTTAAAGTTTTCGACTTTTGGCCAGGATTTTGATGCAAATACTCCACTGTGCGGCGTACGTAGCATTTGGTTTACGGCGTACGCAGCAGTTTCAAATTACGAGCCACTTCCTAAAACAGTTCATATTTTTTTCTTCATTTTTAAAATAATGGTTACTCTTTTCAACGTACGTCTCTAACGAGTCTCTTAAACTAAGTGTACCCTTCTCCTTCTGTGTCAATCGGGAAGCAACGACTATCAGAGTTGACGAATTCAGAATATTACCATAATCTTAGAGAGTTTGACGCCAGAATTATTTAAACTATTGTTGTAATTTCATATATTAAGTCTTTCATGCAGCATCAACATAATTGGGTCTTTGGTACAGCGGAGACCCAACGTGTGTGTTTGGGCAGTCAGGGAGCAACGACGATCAGGAAAGGGGAATCATAACCACTGACGTTTTAGTTCGATAAGAGGAATATATTAGAGATGAGACGGGCTCAGCCCGAGCCCGAGCCCGGGCCCGAACCGGGCTCGGGCTCTGTAATTCACAACTGCGTTCGGGCTCGGGCTCGTGAAAATTTTCTTCTTTATTGAACATACTCCTTGAAAAAGATTTTTAAAAGTGATTAATGAGGAAAATAAAAGTACTTATAAAAACAAAATAGTGGCACAGGCTCCTAGGAGGTGCGTGAAGCTCTTTGGGTATTTCAGAACGGCGGCTTATGTTACTTAGTCATGAGATCCGACTTTTTTGATGAACGCGTATTTAAGGAATTAGAAAGTGCATTGAGAGTTTGCAACTATATTTTTCTTTAATTTGCAGAAACGGCAAAATATATATTCTATCAATGAAGTAATTGAACTTGAAATTTCGGGCTCGGGCTCCGACTAAAATAATATTGCTCGGGCTCGGGCTTCAAAAAATGAGCCCGAACTCATCTCTAGAATATATACGATAATATTAAGATAAGATAGGATAGATAAATAAAATAAGATAGTTCCAACATCTGAGATGAAGGCATAATTCGCTCAGTACCTCGGAGTGATTTTACTTTTATTTGGAAGACTATATCTATATGACTTATTTTGAGGTAGAAGGAAACTTAATTTTTACTAGAATTAAAGTTGGTTTATTTTTATGTATTTATTTATTTTTCGTTTTATAAAACTAGACCCTTTTTTGACGACAGCTGGCTGTGCGCCGGCACTGCCAGCTACGTCAAAAAAAGGGTCTCTGGATCTGTGGCACGCGATGAACATTTGGATCGTCCGCCATCTTGATGATAGTTAAGTCGAGCGATGGCAACGGCTGCCCTTTTTTCAGCATTTCAGCAATCTATTCAGCTGTTCTCGCATTCTTCCACTTTTCAGCAGATGTCAGTGCTGTTAAGAATAATCATGACAATTTTTTTTTACGGGAAATGACGTGCTAAAAAGTAAAGGATTCTCCCTGAAGCTATGTCACCCGCAACTATTTTTTATAGAAATCAAATCTATTCTTCGCGACTGGCAACAGTCAAAACGCCAGAGTTTGGTGTTCCCAGAGCTGGATCACTGCGCGTTAAAGTTCATGGTTTCCTCTGCAATTAAATTCCCGCCTTTAAAATAACTGAGATTATTTTCACTCCTTGAAAAAATTCCTAGCAATATCGCTGCTTACAATAGCCATATAAGGTAAACTGTAGGGTGGCCGCTTCCATATATTCCGTATTTCATGTAGATTCATATACTTGACTTTGAGGGAGGGACCAATCCGGATATCTCCCTCCTCCAGCTACGCCCCCATTGATCAAAGTAGAAACGAAAATACTAAAATATGAAATCCGACTGAGATTTTTTTAAATAAATAAACAATAAGATTTCAAAAAACGTTTATTGAAAATTTTACAGGTAATTAGTTTGTATTTTATACGACATGAATTGGCTATTTACACAAATTTATTATAATGATAAGCTTTCTAAAAATAAATAAATAAATAAATAAATAAACAAAAACTTAAATTTATAATTGTTCCCAAAATATACTGTAACCAGCATTCGTATCACTTATATAGTAGAAATCCGAACAAGCACTTAAAAATTAAAAATTATACATAAATTGGATTCGGAAATTGAATGGAAACCAAATTTATCAAAAGGTCCCTCAAAATAAATCAAGACTCCACTGGTGATGAGTGTACTTTTAAGGCTGCAACTGGGGTCAAAGCAAGCACCGTACGTGCCCCGGTTGTCGTGAAACGGCGGATACCAAATAAATTACAATCAATCTTGTTGCATGAGAAGGCGTGCTCTAATAAGGAGATGTAAACTTACTTTAATTAGAGCACTTCTTTAGTAGCTGTATATTTTTAAAGGATGCGTTAAATGTACAATCTATGATTTTTTACGATAATCATTTAAAAGAAAAAATTAAATATTAATAATTATAAACACAAAAGTAAAATAGAAATTTTCATCTACTTTTAATCATAACCATTACAAAATGCTTTGTCCAGTCGCGTTTCGAATGTTCAAGAACCCAGACTGTCTCATGTCGACGTCTGGTAGTTTTTTTAAAAATTCACAGTAAATCAAAGGGGCATTATGCCTACGCCTAAATTTGCACTTTTGGGAAAATAGCCGGTAGTCTTCTTATCGTTTTAGTTGAAAGAGCATACTCCTAAGATTCCAAAACTATTTTACTTTCGTTTCTACAATAAATTGAAATGAAGATACAGCTGTTTGAATGTGACAGTCAGTCGGATATCCATCTATGTTAAAATAAAATCTTTCCATGCGTTTTCTGGAAAACTGTGCTTTCGGTTACCTTGCATCACGCTAACTGTAAGTAATCTAAAAGTTCTAAGAGATATCTTAATGAAATTTACATAAACATTCTATTAATACTAAAGTGCCTTCTGTAGCAAAAGTTAAGTTATACGTATCCATGTAATAAATTTGTAGTTACTTTTATACAAAAAAATTATTTTTTTCTAAAATAATTTCAACGTTTTGGTACATCATTGGCAATAGTTCAGCGAATTTTTAAAATGGAAGAAAATATTTGGTACAAAACACAAAAAAGTGTTTTAGGATTATACTGTACGAAGGAAGTTACTAAAAATTGAGAAGAATGCAGTGAACTGCATTGCGCTACAGCTGGTTAATTTAGAATGGCAATAATGGCGAGTTCTTGTTTTGAGTGACCAGCCTAAATATGAACTAATATTAATGTATAGCATTTTAGTGCGTTTCAAAATATAAAAGTGATTCAGATTTTAATTTTTTTTTTCAATTCTAATTTAGCCGTGGATTAAATTGTGTTGTGTACTATTATTAAACTATAGAGGATAAAGCCTGTGTGGAGAAAATTACAACGAGCGCAAGAGATTCAGAATATTTAATATTTACCCACTTAAAATAAATTCAGAATATTTAATATTTACCCACTTAAAATAAATAACTTCCTACTCAATTCAATTTTTATTTTATAACCGAAATCGGAATTGCATACTCTACAGAAATTTTCGCATTCGAAACATTTCGTTTTGTGAGAACATGCTCCCTTATATCAATGCTTAATGCTTAGAAAACCATTTTATTTTTGAAAAAATGTTAAACTGTGTAATTTAGACAAACTATTTTCAGCGAATTGGAATCGTAATTTTCCCTTCAAAACCTGACAACCGTGACTTCAGTATGACGACAGTGCCACTTGCAATACATAATTTTTCACACGCAAATGATAAGCTTTTTTTTTTTTTTTTTTTACTCTGGGAAATAAAATGGAGCTGAAAATAGCGAAAAATTGCTTAAAAGTCAGGAAACGCTTGGATTTTCAGATTTTAAAGTATGGCAATTTTTTTTTTTTTACATACTTATGAAAATTTTCAGACCGAGCGCACCAACGGTGCGAATTTTACGTTTTTAGGCAATAACTTTATATCTGTTTGGATTAATGACGGTAAAAGTTTTGTTTTTGGGTGGTTGAAGCGAATTGTGACAGAGTCAGTGAGTCTGGGATCATCCTAAGTATATAGTAGGATATGATGTATTTTTGAAAAAGGGGAACGGAATGAACTAAAGTAGCTGAAATCACAAACGTATTTTGCATGTATCAGTATGCAGTGTTTTAACGCAGGTAATATTGCATTCTGTTCGTTATGTCTGTGCATTATGGCAACCCTATTTCTAGCATATGTAACTGGAGGGAAGAGCTTTGAGCAGAGAACTTTTTGTGGGGTTCTAACGCGTATTCACTTTAGATCTGGAGAAAACCGTCCGAAACTCCTGATACATGCTTAAACCCAAAGAGCGAAAAACAAAACCGATACATTGCGGAGCGATCCGCTTCCATGGAAACCTACCGGTATTTCTTCGAAAGGGCTCTTTAAGTAGCCTTTTTTTCTGAGAATTCCCGTCCTGGCTTCCTCCTTTTTTCGGAGAATTCTCCTCCTCGCTTATTGTTATATTTCGCTCAGCTCTTGTGAAAGAAAAACGCTCCTAAAGGAGAAGCTCACTTTTGAAAACTGGGCCAAAAATCGCTCCGACTGATCGAATTTCGCTCGTTTGGTTTAAGGGTGAAGTTAGATCGACAACCTCGTGATAGTCTCGAACCCAGGACCTTCACACTTCAGCCATCTATCATGTTCACCGTCCTACCCAATCGGCCATGGTGGACATTCTTTATGGAAAGTGTTTCATTAACCAATACGTATTCGATGATTTACCTTTCTTGTCATGAAAATTTGAATAAACGTGGAACACAACTCTAGAAAATTCACCCTTCTCTTAAAGTAAATACGATTGAGCTTCACGTATTTAAGCAAAACTAAAATCTTTTAAGAAACGTGCAATTTATCTAAAAGTTTGATACATACTAAGCACATTAAAAGTTTTACGGCTAGTTTAAATAATTTTCCATACTTAACAGTAGAGGAATAAGGCTAGTGCTTATGATGCGCTCTATAAATTAATAGGCAGGATATATTCCGTTAATTAATATAAATAATTTCTTATAATGAAATTATAAAAGTACGTGACTAACTGCCCCTACGGGTTTTCACAACACTCACAAAGCTTACGAAATCAAGTTTAATAATATAGTTTGTTGGATTTTGCTGAAAAGTTTCATTTAATAAACTAAAACTTGCATGAAAACGCGGACTGATGCTCATTATTTTTAGATGATATTGAACTTTCAGAACTTAAATCTTTATTTTGAAAGGAATTAGCTCAAGGTAATTCAGTATGTAATCAGAAACAGAAGGACAGTCATGCAATAGACGTAAATTTGTGGAAAGGTATTTAAAAACTTTTAGATGACCAAAAATTTCGTCAATTTTTGAAAAGGTAGTGTTAATTACAGTATCATTTATGTTGAATATGAAGTACATAAAATTTTTAATCCATGCTAATATACAAACGCTGAAGATTTTGCCTGTCCATGCGTTTTAATACAGGCATCTTAGGAATAACCAGTGTGTTTTTTAATGACTATGCCATTTTATCTCTCACCCCCTTTATTGAAAATTGTCCGAAAAATGTATCCCAAAAAAAGCGACATAATTTTACATATATTTAAATACTATTAGTTCACAACAGCTTTAATCTATTGTTACAATATTTCGTAAGCTGTAGCATAGGCATCCCATGTATTTTTTACATATATTTAAATACTATTAGTTCACAACAGCTTTAATCTATTGTTACAATATTTCGTAAGCTGTAGCATACGCATCCCATGTATTTTTCTATAAATAGGTTACAATCCTAAAAATTTCAACATAGGGTTACCAGGCGAAATACACGAAAGATGAGAGATAAAATGACATGCAATTAATATTGTTTTAATATGGCAATAATGAAACTAAAAAATTAGGGAGGTTCAGGAGTGGCTCCCCCTGACGAGGCTTGAACAGCCGAGTTATACATTTTATGAAATGCTGCACGCAAATCTATAAAAAAAAAGCAAAAAATAAGATCGAATACTTTTAGATATAAAAAAATTATTTTAATATGTAGAACTATTCCAAGAGCTGTAAAAGGTTCATAAAAGCTTTCTAAATAACTGGTAAAAATTTAAAGTTTACATAGTCGTTACTAGTATAGCTATTGCAAATGAAGTTGTGGTCAATTTGCGTTGAGATTTTCTACGCTCAAAGGTACCTGATCCAAATACTCCAGTACAGTACTGTTCTGAGCATAATCCCATAGAAAGTGTCACACTCTCAGTTTTTAATTTGCCAAACTATATCGGAACACATCCATCAAACTTAACTTCACTCGGAGAGAACGTGCCCTAATCTAATTGTCTATCTAGATTCAACTATAAGGGAAGGATAGTTTGTCTTCCTTTAGAGCGGACCTATAGAAAATTTATAACGAGCACATACAATTAAATGTCCCACCTGAAGGAGAATCGTTTGTTAAACAGTGCAGTACAACAGATACTGCGATTTCCGGCAAGAATTGTTTTGGAGAAGATATATGCGTGAACCGATATTTTTTTCTTGTTATTTGTTTTTGAAGTTAATTTAGTACCGTCCATTGCATGGTACGAGAAAGAAAAACAATTTAATGATTCTTTTGGAAATAATGCGTTTTAACCCTTTGAGGCGCAACCCTTTCCCAATGCTGAAAAAAGGGCAGCCGTTGCCATCGCTCGACTTAACTAAAAGCAAGATGGCGGACGATCGAAACGTTCATCGCGTGCCACAGATCTAGAGACCCTTTTTTGACGACAGGTGGCTGTGCGGCACAGCCCAGGTACCATTGCAATTCGTGCCCCATCATGAGTAAGGTCGCCAGACATTTCATCGTCCTCATCATCGATTGCTCAGTTGTCATGTCTGACCACGTACCACATCAAAATTTGTCCGAACGTCTAATTGTAAAGTATCCTTCAGTTTTGAAAAGTGCGTATTCTTCAGCTGCCATTCTTTCTATCAAATGAAGCATGGCTTGCTAATATAAATGACCAGATTTTGCCAGAATTAGTAAGAAGTGGCCACTGAGATGAAAATAAGACATCATTTTCTGGACAGTGTCAAGATATAAATTCCAGTTGCCCATTCTTACTGCCTCGATGAATTGTTTTACAAGTGTAACAATTCGGAAATAATGCACCCAAAATTTCGCCATAGCTCCACGTTGTTCCAATTTAACAGTTCAGTGGTATGGGAATGAACAAAATGCAGAGCAATGGGGGGTGGAAAAGAAACAAGGACGAGCTAATTCCTGTCACCACATTCGAGCCCCCAGCTCCGGAAAGCTTGTTAAAACTTATTTCTTGCAAATGCAGAAAGAGAGTCAGAAAGCCTGTGGATCAGAAAGGCTGGGTTAAAGTGCTCCGTTACATGCATGAATTGCAATGGTATGTGTAGTAGCTCGCAAGTTCGATTATAAGATAGCGATGACGAGAAAGAATCGGTGACTATTTTCGAGCAAACGTATGCTGAAATCGAGAACGAAGAGGATTGTGCGATGAAACTGATAATCCCATCGCGGCTGATGTGGAAGAAATTTCGGACTGTGACATTTCGATCGGTAGGTACTAGGGACAATGAACTCCGCAATACTTGGTCCATCAAGAACAGCGAAGGAGAATCGCTAAATTTTGGATAAGTTCAATGCACGTGGATTAGGCCTACTGGGGATATCCCCCTCCCCCCAAAAAAACAAAAACGCGCCGCTTACTACCTCACAAGGTGGTGTGGAAATGAGGTTTTTGGCCAAAACGCAAACTGAACTACACTTTGAGGCGTTCGTACGCCAAAACTATTCATTTTACGAAAAAAAGGTAATTACATAAATTGTAGGAAATTTTCTCTATTTTTTTTTTTTTGTAATTGTTTTTTTTTTCGTGAAATGAGTACGAAAGGAGATATTGTCAAAAAACTGCTTTTAGGCGCCATTTTTCGAACATAGTGGCGCGAGCGGTAAAGATACGAGGGTGCAAAGTTGAAATTCGGAAAGAGCACATCGAAATCTATAAAATTGCCAATTTTCAAAACTGCCTGAAAACTTTCCAGGTAACCCCCTTTTTTTCAACCAAATGACTGGACGAATAGCTGAATGTAGGTAGACAGTTAGGTTAGGGCACGTTCTCTCGGAGAAAAGTTAAGCTTGATGTATGTGTTCCGATTTTTTTTTTTTTTTTTTGGCAAATTAGAAACTGAAAGCTTGACACTTTCTATAGAATTATGCTTAGAACAGTATTGTACTAGAGTACATGGATTGTTTATCGTTTTAAACATTTGCTAGGTTTGTGCTTCGAATGCTGTTTGTAAAGACTGGAATGCAGAAGACTTTTTGCATTTGATGTCATGAAGATTCGTTTTTTTTTTTTTTTCAAAAAAATTCAAGTTTATTGGCAGGTTTAAACAATGACTGAAGCCGAAACTTTTGAAAAATGTAGAAATTTTACAGTATGAAAGTAAAAAGTAAGGTAGAACAATTAATTTCTTGATATAATGAACTGGAGCAGAGGAATAATTAAACTTGTTGGAACTAGAAAGTGCCTTATCAATACTACAAGGGACTTTTATTCAATTTTGTGCTACCAAATTTCCAAAATGTTGCCGAATCTCTAAATGTTTATAAACGAACGCATATTTCTCTTCTTCTATTTTCTCTTCTATAGTATAAACTTTAAACTTAAAACCGATTAGTTTCCTTTGAAATAAAATTCATCTGTGCCTTTAGGAATTTGCTTCGCAGAAATTCCTGTGGAACACTAAAACCAATAATAATAAATTCCCATTAATGCCGTTAATATTTTACAATATCCTTCATCAGGGAGCTTTCGATAATTAGTTATATTTATTATTTAGCCTTTAATTTTACCCCGTTGTACAATTCAGATCGGTTCGCAGTTATTAATTAGTTTTGGGTTATGTACATTTTCGAGTTTTAACTATAATTTTCAAGGAAATGTTACGGACTGAAAATTTTAGCAATCGATAAATTTGCATTATAAATTGCGTCCCTGAAGAAGCAAGTTTCTCTATTATTAAGGATTTGTATGCGTTTAGTAAAGTATTTCATTAACTGGTTATATTCAGGAAAATGCGTGTTTAATGATGGATTAGAATCTACTGTGAGAATTGGATCAAAAGTACAAAACTTCATGCATAATAGTATCAACTAATAAAAATCATACTCAACATCTTTTGTAAAGACACTTTTTCATTCGAAATTGTAATCAAACCATAAAAATTTGTGAATCTTTTAACTTCCTTTCGACGATAAGACATAAAAAAGTAGAGAGTTTAGAGCTTCTAATATACTGTTACGAATTTTCTGTCTCTTCTGCCTACTGGTTGTTAAAAATAGTTTAAAATTCGTATTTTGCGCTCCAAATAGTTAAATTCTTCATTTTGTTGCATCAAAATCGGTTAACTAGAACGCGAGATACGGAGTTTGGGTATCCCTATTAGTTTGTATAGGGTTTTCAAGAAATCTCGAGAAATATGGGTGCTAGAGCTTCATTGGTCTGACTTTTGGGAACATACTTTTTGGCACCAAATTTGGTTATATTTAGCTGAAAAATCGCCAAGCTTTGGGACATTTCGAACAATTTGGGCGATTTTTCCCACGGGGCGCCCAAGAACTAAAGTTTCTGTTACTGCATTAATATCACATAATAGCCTTTTCTCTTCTGTGATGTAATCGAAAGTCACGCTTTATGTGTAATCTCCGGGAAATACATTCTTCGAGAAGATTCTTTAAACTTTCGCGACAGCTATAAATACGAGGCAGAGATACTGCAGTGTCAGTTTTTTCACCGAGCATTCCCTGTTCCCTGTATTACGCTGTAAATTCTACTATAGAAGCGGTATTTTCGCTTGCCTTTTTGAACTGTTTTAAGTGTTGTGTGTAAATACTTCATTGCTGAGTCTTGAGGAACTCTTTACGATTTCCTCCTTAAGTTTCCACTGAGTCTATACCGTTGGAAGTGTTTTATGTTCTGTGCACGATACCCTACTGTTATACGATGGGAATCCTTCATAAATAGCGCAATCGAGAGCACATAGAAATCTATAAAATTGCCCATTGTCAAGGAAGAGTGAGAGTGACGTCCGATAGAGGGAAAAGTGAATTACGTGAGATTGATTAATGTATTTGCATTCAATAATTAAAATATTTCCCACACCACGTCTTCGGATCCTTATTTTAACACGAGAACAAGAGCCTTCTGTCAGATGAGAGCTTTCCTTCGGTCTCATTCGGAGCTTTCCTGTCTTCGATACGAAAAATCCCTACATCCCAACTGATACCTCCGAATTTCCCCACTATCAGTTTTAGCATTAGGAGCCTTTCACTCCGTCTATCCGCTCGTGTTTTTTTGCCATCCCTGATAGCTCGGTGGGTGATCACCACCACAGATACAACACTTTAACAATTATTTTTAAGTTTTTATTCGGAATGATTTTTGTTTCCTGTTGCGATGCGAAATTTCTTACTGAAGTGCCTGGGTGCTTAACACCCTCAATTTCGCTCATAAAACATTATATTAAGCTGAAATTATGTACAATGCAATGAGTTCCGAAAAATATCTAATGAATGAGGGGAGGGTACACTAATTCGCACAGTAATTAAAAATAGTAGATAGCTTTAGCTCGGAGAAAAAATCATACTATAAAAAAACGATTGAAATACATGCTATGGTTACATGGTAGTAAAACATAATTAAAACAACTACTGGATACACCAGTACTGCAGAGTACTTACTGCTTCTTTTATTTATTTTTATATATTTTTTTCTTTTTTCAGAGCAGGTTAGAAAGAATAAATCTTAGATAACTGTACTGCCACTTAAATTTAAAAAAATGTCCCAAGGGCCGAGACTTTAATGCGAGACGGCAAGCCTCGACCATTTAAGGGACAGTAGCTCCACAATCTGGCTAAGATTAATGACGGTAGTTTTTAAAAAATTAAAGAAGCAGTAAAGTTAAGGCGGAGCTTTACAAACAGCTCGAACTGTTGAGAGAATTAATATAAAAGTTAAATTTTTGAAAAATCTCAGAAGAGCACAAGATATTAGAGAAAAGGTAAATTTAATAATATTAAGATGCAGTGCAAGTCTTTCTCCACGAGGGCGTGGCTTATGTCAGTGGATGTCGTCTAATCAGGAGTCGGGAGATTACTGCCAGACTATGTAACAGCGTTAATTACAAAAGTGATTAAAAGAGTAATCTGCTGCAAAAACTAGTTCGTTTAATGGAAAGAACGGGTCCGAAAACCTTCATTAATAATCCAGAAAATCTTAAAAAACAAAAAACTTCCGCAAAAAGTTGGATATAACTCGTAATATTAGTGCGAGCGCGAGGTCCCCGTCTGTTTGTCAATGCACAATGTCATGGCTTCTCAGCCACCGCCCAAAAAAAATCCTGGTTACGTACTGGTCTTACATAAAGCAAGTGGAAAGCATCATTTAGTGAAGAAATTTCTAAAACATTAAAAATATAATGTATTATGAGCTGAGTTGAGGGCACATACGCCCACTCACTCTGCAGAACCACATTTCGTTCTGGAAGAAAAAAGCCCCATTTCTGATAGTTTATAATAAACTTTCTTATAAAATTATGGCGCCTCAACGCGCCGGCGTAGAACCCGGTGGCTGCGGTGTAACACAAGTGCCCGGTGCACGCCTCTATTCTCTGACTACCTTAAATATAACTTCGGCTCTGCAATAAAAATGAATTTAAACTTTGGATTCTTGGGCTCTGTTGTCTAAATTGTCATTTTCAACATTGCTTTTTTTATCCGAATAAATTTTCAATTTATTCAATTTAGACTGTGTATTGTTGATATGAAGGTATATATTGTGGGCGTGTACATTCAATTTGAGGGCGGAACCTTTCCCGCCGATCGCCGCATATTAGTTGGCCAAATTCTTGCTTTTAACTGATCCGTAAGCAATATGTGAATTGCACTTATCAGTTGTGATGTGTGGTATTTATTTAATTTTATGTTAGAATGCAATACGATTTTATCTGAATTTAATTGAAACTGCTTTCAGGGCTGAAGTAGCTTTTGTTTTCTTCCTTATTTTCTTTTACAAAATTTTCAGTCGTACATCTTAGCACAATCGTCTATTCTGCACACATACGTATTAGACCTGAGGATCATGCTGTAAATTTAGCTTCTTTTCTTATAGGTCTATATTTATTCCATTCTATTTTCCTTCTAAAATTTCGTTTATTTTTATTTTTAACATCTAAAGAAAATTATCACTGTTCTGCAGGAAGACAAGACATCGCTTTAGAGTAAACGAAATAAACGTTTACTCTATGGAACATTACGTTCGAACAAATATATATACAGTTTTTAATGATGCCTCGTCCGAACAAATTACAAATCTGATTCCATCACCGTCAATCTGTCTGAAACGCATTTTCAAATCAAAATCTAAAGAATGCGCGTTATGCATATAGCATATATATATAATTTTTATTGATATTTAGATCTATCCAATAGCTTTATGCGTATCCCAAAAGTAAAAGCTTTCCCTTTCCCCTGCTCCCGAAATGTTACCTGGTGGCCCACGTAAAGAAAAATGAAACCTTAATGCTTTAAAAAGCATTGTAAAATTTAATTTCCTAGTGGGCGGCTGACGGTCTAGGGTCGAGTGTGCTTCCCGGTATTTATCAGCCGAAAGGTTTCTTTTCGTTCGGAAACAAACCTTTTTTTTGGAAAGAAACACGTCGGAAAAAAAAAACAGAAAAAAAAAAAGTAAAAACCGAAAGTTTCGAAAGTGACACTATCCCTACAGCAATTTCAAATTTTCTTCATTTTAAATAAGCCGATAATTGTTGGGAGTGTATGTAAATGAACCTCTAAATGTAAGAGAATTATAATATCTTTACATAAAAAATATTTAAAGGAATTTGAATTTAAAGATTAATAGTTTATAAAAAATTATTTGAAAATGCTCATTATCTTTTTAACTCTAAAGTTGCTATACTTACAATCAGAGATATTTTTAACGCCTCTACAAGCGTATCTCACGCATTGAGAATGAAAAGTACTGCTTCAAATTCTAAGTACAGGGTGGCCATAATTAAACTGCAAGTGTTCAAGGGGTGCTGGAGAGAAATTCCAGTGAAACTTGGTATCTACAGGTTTCAGAACATGCGCAAGTCAAAATTGCAATTGAAAAAAATATCGCCATTTTCACCCGATAGATGGCACTATATCGTGTTTCAATGCTTATAGACGTCATATATGCAAATTTTAAGAACATCGAACAGTGTAAAAACAAGACCACATTGAATAATGGTCAATCATGACTCTGAATAAGAAGGAACGTGCATTGTTAGTGAAGATATTCTATCAGAATTGGAGCAACTATTCAGCTACTCTGAAAGAATACCGGCGTAAGAAACTATCAAGAAGAGGTCCAATGAGTGTCAATGAGAATATATAATGGCTTAATTGTATTCCAAAGCGTCTTTATGGATTCTTTAATTTGTGATCTTAATTTAAGTTAATTTTTGCTGGCATGTTACTGTAAAAATTTAATTACTGAAGCGAATTGTATGGAATTTTGATAAACTGTAAATGATGTTTTATATTGTTTATATGCCTCTTAGAATGTCACTAAGCTCTGTCTATCGGCTTTGGAAGTTGTACATGCCACCGGTGAGCTTTGAAATAGGGAACAGCACTATTTATCGGGCGAAAATGACGATTTTTTTTCTTGCATGTTTGACTTGCGCATGTTCTGAAACGTGTAGAAACCAAATTTTTCTGGAATATTCTCCGTAGTTTTCTCTCCAAAACCCCTTGAACACTTTCAGTTTAATTATGGCCACCCTGTATACGAATTTCACTCTCCCCATTTTTAAATAACATAGAACTTATTTTTTAAATAACACATTATGTTTCCAATGAGTTTTAATAGTGTATGTGTAAGATGTAATTTAAATAAAAGTTTAAAAAATAACCAACATTTTTCTTATTAATTAACTTCAATTTATTCTTTTTAAATGTCCTTTGCCGATTTTATGTATGCCATTGTTTTCTATTCTTTTTCTTTAAACCCCCAAATTTAATCTTCTGAAATTAAATTCCCGCCTTTAAAATATAACTCACATTATTTTCATTCCTTGAAAAAATTCCAAGCAATATCTCTGCTTACAATAGCCATAAAAGGTAAACTGTAGGGTGGCCGCTTCCATATATTCCGTATTTCTTTTAAATTCATATACTTGACTTTGAGGGAGGGACCAATTCGGATATCTCCCTCCTCCAGCTACGCCCCCATTGATTAAAGTAGAAACGAAAATACTAAATTACGAAATCTGACTGGGATTTTTTTAAATAAACAAACAATAAGATTTCAAAAAACGTTTATTGAAAATTTTACAGGTAATTAGTTTCTATTTTATACGACACGAATTGGCTGTTTACACAGAAATTTTTTTATAATGTTAAGCTTTCTCAAAAAAAAAAAAAAAAACAATAATAATAAATAAAATAAAGAAATAAAGATAATCTTTATAATTGTTCCCAAAATATACTGCAACCAGCATTCGTATCACTTATATAGCAGAAATCCGAACAAGCACTTAAAAATTAAAAGAAATATAAATTGCATTCCATGTTGACTAGATTCGGAAATTGAATGGAGGCCAAATTTATCAAAAGGTCCCTCAAAGTAAATCAAGACTCCACTGGTGATGAGTGTACTTTTAAGACTGCAACTGGGGAGAATGCAAGCACCGTACGTGGCTCGGTCGTCCTGAAAAGGGGGATACCAAATAAATTACAATCAATCTTGTTGCATGAGTAGGCGTGCTGTAATAAGGAGATGTAAACTTACTTTAATTAGAGCACTTCTTTAGTAGTTGAATATTTTTAAAGGATGCGTTAAATGTACAATCTATGATTTTTTACTACTATAATCATTTAAAAGAAAAAATTAAATATTAATAAATACCACCACAAAATTAAAATAGAAAATTTCATTAAGTTTTAATGATAACCATTATATGTGATTCATTGTTTGTAAGATCCCAGTATTCAAGAACCCTGACTGTCTCACGTCGGGTAGTTTTTAAAAAATCACAGTAAATCGATGGGGCATTATGCCTACATCTAAAAATGCACGTGCAGAAAGGGGCAGATGGAATATTAATAGAAAAACTTATACTTTTCTACGCATCAGTTTGATAGCGGAAAATACGCGCACGCGCTGGGAAAAGATGGGTTCGTTGGGAAAAGTACTTGAACGTTTTTAAGCAAGGGTCGCACTGCCTATTTATTAATCGTACGGTCTGTTCTAGGCTTTTTTTCGTTTTTTTCTCTTTTGGTAATTGAATGGAAAATTGTCACAAATGTATTTATTATATATTATGTACACTTCGAAGTTTTTAAGCATCGGTTACATGGCCAATTAACTGTGCATTTTGTACTCTTTTTTTTTTTTTCTTGTCTTTTGGAAATTGGAGACTCTTAACCAGGAGGCTGTCGTCCGAAGAGAAATTAATAATAGTTACAGATGGATTTATTATATATTTATAAATATATATATGTGTGTGTGTGTCTGAACGATTGTTACAATAAAGTAATGTATTTATTACTTATATATATGAAAATATCAGTGGCGTGGCTACTGGGGGGGGTATGAGGAATTTTTTGTTATACAAAATGCCTTTTCTTCATGCATACACAATATATGTATACAACACTTTACGACACATGGATTGAAGTAGTCGTAACCACTGTTCCCCCCCCCCCCCAAAAAAAAAAAAATTGTCCCTACGCCACTGGATTATATAAATAACTTTTTTACTTACTATAAACAATAACTTTTATTTAATAATGTCTTGAGGTCACAATTGTTTTAACTAATATTGCAATTGCCACTAACTTTATTATAAGGTATGTCAATAAATAAAAAGAAATGAATCAGATTAAGAACCACTTCCTAAAAATGTTCATATATTTTTTTCATTTTTAAAATAATGGTTGCTCTTTTCAACGTACGTCTCTAACGAGTCTCTTAAAGTAAGTGTACCCTTCTCCTTCTGTGTCAATCGGGAAGCAACGACTATCAGAGTTGAGGAAATCAGAATATTACCATAATCTTAGAGAGCTTGAAGCCAGAATTTTTTAAACTATTGTTGTAATTTCATATATTAAGTCTTTCATGCAGCATCAACATAATTGGGTCTTTGGTACAGCTGAGACAAAACGTGTGTGTTTGGGCAGTCGGGGAGCAACGACGATCAGGAAAGGGGAATCATAACCACTGACGTTTTAGTTCGATAAGAGGAATATATACGATAATAATAAGATAAGATAGGATAGATAAATAAAATAAGATAGTTCCAACATCTGAGATGAAGGCATAATTCGCTCAGGACCTCGGAGTGATTTTACTTTTATTTGGAAGACTATATCTATGACTTATTTTGATGTAGAAGGGAACTTACTTTTTCCTAGAATTAAAGTTGGTTTATTTTTATGTATTTATTTATTTTTCGTTTTATAAAACTAGACCCTTTTTTGACGACTGCTGGCTGTGCGCCGGCACAGCCAGCTACGTTAAAAAAAGGGCCTCTCGATCTGTGGCACGCGATGAACATTTCGATCGTGCGCCATCTTGATGATAGATAAGTCGAACGATGGCAACGGCTGCCCTTTTTTCAGCATTTCAGCAATCTATCCAGCTGTTCTCGCATTCTTCCACTTTTCAGCAGATGTCAGTGCTGTTAAGAATAATCATGACAATTTTTTTTACGAGAAATGACATGCTAAAAAGTAAAGGTGAAGTCACTTTACGTGCTAAAAAGTAAATCTTTAAATGTGTTTTCTGGAAAACTGTGCTTTCGGTTACCTTGCATCACGCTAACTGTAAGTAATCTAAAAGTTCTAAGAGATATCTTAATGAAATTTACATAAACATTCTATTAATATTAAAGTGCCTTCTGTAGCAAAAGTTAAGTTTTACGTATACATGTAATAAAATTGTAGTTACTTTTATACAAAAAAAAGTAATTTTTTCTAAAAAAATTTCAACGTTTTTGTACATAATTGGCAATAGTTCAGCGAATTTTTAACATAGAAGAAAACATTTGGTACAAAACACAAAAAAGTGTTTTGGATTATACTGTACGAAGAAAGTTACTAAAGATTGAGAAGAATGCAGTGAACTGCATTGGGCTACAGCTGGTTAATTTAGAATGGCAATAATGGCGAGTTCTGGTTTTGAGTGACCAACCTAAATATGAACTAATATTAATGTATAGCATTTTAGTGCGTTTTAAAATATAAAAGTGATTCAGATTTTAATTTTTTTTTTTTTCAATTCTAATTTAGCCGTGGATTAAATTGTGTTGTGTACTATTATTAAACCATAGAGGATAAAGCCTGTGGTGGAGAAAATTACAACGAGCGCAAGAGATTCAGAATATTTAATATTTACCCACTTAAAATAAATTCAGAATATTTAATATTTACCCACTTAAAATAAATAACTTCCTACTCAATTCAATTTTTATTTTATAGCCGAAATCGGAATTGCTTACTCTACAGAAATTTTCGCATTCGAAACATTTCGTTTTGTGAGAACATGCTCCCTTATATCAATGCTTAGAAAACCATTTTATTTTTGAAAAAATGTTAAACTGTGTAATTTAGACAAACTATTTTCAGCGAATTGGAATCGTAATTTTCCCTTTGAAACCTGACAACCGTGACTTCAGTATGACGACAGTGCCACTTGCAATACATGATTTTTTACAAGCAAATGATAAGCTTTTTTTTTTTACTCTGGGAAATAAAATGGAGCTGAAAATAGCGAAAAATTGCTTAAAAGTCAGGAAACGCTTGGATTTTCAGATTTTAAAGTATGGCAATTTTTTTTTTTTTACATACTTATGAAAACTTTCAGACCGAGCGCACCAACGGTGCGAATTTTACGTTTTTAGGCAATAACTTTATATCTGTTTGGATTAATGACGGTAAAATTTTTGTTTTTGGGTGGTTGAAGCGAATTGTGACAGAGTCAGTGAGTCTGGGATCATCCTAAGTATATAGTAGGATATGATGTATTTTTGAAAAAGGGGAACGGAATGAACTAAAGTAGCTGAAATCACAAACGTATTTTGCATGTATCAGTATGCAGTGTTTTAACGCAGGTAATATTGCATTCTGTTCGTTATGTCTGTGCATTATGGCAACCCTATTTCTAGCATATGTAACTGGAGGGAAGAGCTTTGAGCAAGGACTTTTTGTGGGGTTCTAACGCGTATTCACTTTAGATCTGGAGAAAACCGTCCGAAACTCCTGACGCATGCTTAAACCCAAAGAGCAAAAAACAAAACCGATACATTGCGGAGCGATCCGCTTCCATGAAAACCTACCGGTATTTCTTCGAAAGTGCTCTTTAAGTAGCCTTTTTTTCTGAGAATTCCCGTCCTCGCTTCCTCCTTCTTTCAGAGAATTCTCCTCCTCGCTTATTGTTATCTTTCGCTCAGCTCTTGTGAAAGAAAAACGCTCCTAAAGGAGAAGCTCACTTTTGAAAACTGGGCCAAAAATCGCTCCGACTGATCGAATTTCGCTCGTTTGGTTTAAGGGTGGAGTTAGATCGACAACCTAGTGATAGTCTCGAACCCAAGACCTTCACACTACAGCCATCTATCATGTTCACCGTCCTACCCAATCGGCCATGGTGGACATTCTTTATGGAAAGTGTTTCATTAACCAATACGTATTCAATGATTTACCTTTCTTGCCATGAAAATTTGAATAAACGTGGAACACAACCCTAGAAAATTCACCCTTCTCTTAAAGTAAATACGATTGAGCTCCACGTATTTAAGCAAAACTAAAATCTTTTAAGAAACGTGCAATTTATCTAAAAGTTTGATACATACTAAGCACATTAAAAGTTTTACGGCTAGTTTAAATAATTTTCCATACTTACATACTTATCATTAGAGGAATAAGGCTAGTGCTTATGATGCGCTCTATAAATTAATAGGCAGGATATATTCCGTTAATTAATATAAATAATTTCTTATAATGAAATTATAAAAGTACGTGACTAACTGCCCCTACGGGTTTTGATGAACACTCACAAAGCTTACGAAATCAAGTTTAATAATATAGTTTGTTGGATTTTGCTGAAAAGTTTCATTTAATAAACTAAAACTTGCATGAAAACGCGGACTGATGCTCATTACTTTTAGGTGATATTGAACTTTCAGAACTTAAATGTATATTTTGAAAGGAATTAGCTCAAGGTAATTCAGTATGTAATCAGAAACAGAAGGACACTCATGCAATAGACGTAAATTTGTGGAAAGGTATTTAAAAACTTTTAGATGACCAAAAATTTCGTCAATTCTTGAAAAGGTAGTGTTAATTACAGTATCATTTATGTTGAATATGAAGTACATAAAATTTTTAATCCATGCTAATATACAAACGCTGAAGATTTTGCCTGTCCATGCGTTTTAATACAGGCATCTTAGGAATAACCAGTGTGTTTTTTAATGACTATGCCATTTTATCTCTCACCCCTTTATTGAAAATGTCCGAAAATGTATCCCAAAAAAGCGACTTAATTTTACATATATTTAAATACTATTAGTTCACAACAGCTTTAATCTATTGTTACAATATTTCGTAAGCTGTAGCATAGGCATCCCATGTATTTTTTACATATATTTAAATACTATTTGTTCACAATAGCTTTAATCTTTTGTTACAATATTTCGTAAGCTGTAGCATACGCATCCTATGTATTTTTTACATATATTTAAATACTATTAGTTCACAACAGCTTTAATCTATTGTTACAATATTTCGTAAGCTGTAGCATACGCATCCCATGAATTTTTCTATAAATAGGTTACAATCCTAAAAATTTCAACATAGAGTTACCAGGCGAAATACACGAAAGATGAGAGATAAAATGACAGTCAATTAATATCGTTTTAATATTGCAATAATGAAACTAAAAAATTAAGGTGGTTCAGAAGTGGCTCCCCCTGACGAGGCTTGAACACCCGAGTTATACATTTTATGAAATGCTGCACGCAAATCTATAAAAAAAAGCAAAAAATGGAGAAGAAACAAGGAAAAGAAACAAGGACGAACTAATTCCTCCTTCTTATAATAAAATTATAAAAGCACGTGACTAACTGCCCCTACGGGTTTTGATAAACACTCACAAAGATCGAATACTTTTGGATATAAAAAAATTATTTTAATATGTAGAACTATTCCAAGAGCTGTAAGAGGTTCATAAAAGCTTTCTAAAGCACAAAAGTGATTAAAAGAGTAATCTGCTGCAAAAACTAGTTCGTTTAATGGAAAGAACGGGTCCGAAAACCATCATTAATAATCCAGAGTATCTTAAAAAACAAAAAACTTCCGCAAAAAGTTGGATATAACTGCTAATATTAGTGCGAACGCGAGGTCCCCGTCTGTTTGTCAATGCACAATGTCATGGCTTCTCAGCCACCGCCGAATAAAAATCCTGGTTACGTACTGGTCTTACATAAAACAGGTGGAAAACATCATGTAGTGAAGAAATTTCTAAAACATTAAAAATTTAATGTATTATGAGCTGAGTTGAGGGCACATACGCCCACTCACTCTGGAGAACCACATTCGAAGCGAAACACAACAATTTAAATTTTTCTTTTCGTTCTGGAAGTAAAAAGCCCCATTACTGATAGTTTATAATAAACTTCCTTATAAAATTATGGCGCCTCACCACGCAGGCGTAGAACTCGGTGGTTGCGGTGTGAGACACGTGCCCGGTGCACGCCTCTGTCCTCCGCCTACCTTAAATGTAACTTAGGCTGTGCAATAAAAATGAATTATAAACTTTGGATTCTTTGGCTCTGTTGTCTAAATTGTCATTTTTCAACATTGCTTTTTTATGTGAATAAATTTCCAATTTATTCAATTTAGACTGTGCATTGTTGATATGAAGGTATATATTGGGGGCGTGTACATTCAATTTGAGGGCGGAACATTTTCCGCCCATCGCCGCATATTAGTTGGCAAATTCTTGCTTTTACCTGATCCGTAAGCAATGTGTGAATTGCACTTATCAGTTGTGATGTGAGGTATTTATTTAATTTTATGTTAGAATGCAATACGATTTTATCTGAATTTAATTCCAACTTGTTTCAGTGCTGAAGTAACTCTTATTTTGTTCCTTATTTTCTTTTACAAAATTTTCAGTCATACATCTTAGCACAATCGTCTATTCTGCACACTTGCGTATTAGACCTGAGGATCATGCTGTAAATTTAGCTTCTTTTCTTATAGGTCTATCTTTTATTCCATTCTACTTTCCTTCTAAAATTTCGTTTATTTTTATTTTTAACATCTAAAGAAAATTATCACTGTTCTGCAGGAAGACAAGACATCGCTTTAAAGTAAACGAAATAAACGTTTACTCTATCGAACATTACGTTCGAACAAATATATATACAGTTTTTAATGATGCCTCGTCCGAAAAAATTACAAATCTGATTCCATCACCGTCAATCTGTCTGAAACTCATTTTCAAATCAAAATCTAAAGAATGCGCGTTATGCATATATATATATAATTTTTATTGATATTTAGATTTATTCAAATGCTTTATGCGTATCCCAAAAGTAAAAGCTTTCCCTTTCCCCAGCTCCCGAAATGTTTCCTGGTGGCCCACGTAATGAAAAATGAAACCTTAATGTTTTAAAAAGCATTGTAAAATTTAATTTCCTTGTGGGCGGCTGACGGTCTAGGGGTCGAGTGTGCCTCCCGGTATTTATCAGCCGAAAGGTTTCTTTTCGTTCGAAAACAAACCTTTTTTTTGGAAAGAAACACGTCGAAATAAAAAAAAAAAAAAAAAAAAAAATAGTAAAAACCGAAAGTTTCGAAAGTGACAGTATCCCTACAGCAATTTCAAATTTTCTTCATTTTAAATAAGCCGATAATTGTTGGGAGTGTATGTAAATGAACCTCTAAATGTAAGAGAATTATAATATCTTTACATAAAAAATATTTAAAGAAATTTGGATTTAGTGATTAATAGTTTTTAAAAAATTATTAGAAAATGCTCAATATTATCTTTTTAACTCTAAAGTTGCTATACTTACAATCGGAGATATTTTTATCGCCTCTACAAGCATATCTCACGCATTGAAAATGAAAAGTACTGCTTCTAATTTTGAGTACAGGGTGGCCATAATTAAACTGCAAGTGTTCAAGGGGTGCTGGAGAGAAACTACTAGGAATATTCCAGTGAAACTTGGTATCTACAGGTTTCAGAACATGCGCAAGTCAAAATTGCAATTAGAAAAAAAAAATAATCAGCACATTTTCACCCGTATAGATTGCACTATATCGTGTTTCAATGCTTATGGACGTCATATATGCAAATTTTTAAGCCCATCGAACAGTGTAAAATATCGGTTTTACACTGTGGACAAAAACAAGACCACATTGAGTAATGGTCAATCATGACTCTGAATAAGAAGGAACGTGCATTGTTAGTGAAGATATTCTATCAGAATTGTAGCAACTATTCAGCTACTCTGAAAGAATACCGGCATATGAAACGATTAAAAAGAGGTCCAATGAGTGTCAATGAGAATAAATAATGGTTTAATTGTTTTCCAAAGCGTCTTTATGGATTGTTTAATTTGTGATCTTAATTTAAGTTAATTTTTGATTGCATGTTACTGTAAAAATTTAATTACTGAAGCGAATTGTATGGAATTTTGATAAACTGTAAATGATGTTTTATATTGTTTATATGCCTCTTAGAATGTCACTAAGCTCTGTCTATCGGCTTTGGAAGTTGTACATGCCACCGGTGAGCTTTGAAATACGGAAAAGCGCTATATATCGGGCGAAAATGACGATTTTTTTTCTTGCATATTTGACTTGCGCATTTTCTGAAACGTGTAGAAACCAAATTTCTCTGGAATATTCTCGGTAGTTTTCTCTCCAGCACCCCTTGAACACTTTCAGTTTAATTATGGCCACCCTGTATACGAATTTCACGCTCCCCATTTTTAAATAACATAGAACTTATTTTTTAAATAACACAGTATGTTTCCAATGAGTTGTAATAGTGTATGTGTAAGATGTAATTTAAATAAAGGTTTAAAAAATAACCAACATATTTCTTAATAATTAACTTCAATTTATTCTTTTTAAATGTCCTTTGGCGATTTTATGTATGCCATTGTTTTCTATTCTTTTTCTTTAAACCCCCAAATTTAATCTTCTGAAATTAAATTCCCGCCTTTAAAATATAACTCAGATTATTTTCACTCCTTGAAAAAATTCCAAGCAATATCTCTGCTTACAATAGCCATATAAGGTAAACTGTAGGGTGGCCGCTTCCATATATTCCGTATTTCTTTTAAATTCATATACTTGACATTGAGGGTGGGACCAATTCGGATATCTCCCTCCTCCAGCTACGCCCCCATTGACTAAAGTAGAAACGAAAATACTAAATTACGAAATCTGACTGGGATTTTTTTAAATAAATAAACAATAAGATTTCAAAAAGCGTTTATTGAAAATTTTACAGGTAATTAGTTTCTATTTTATACGACATGAGTTGGCTGTTTACACAGAAATTTATTATAATGTAAAGCTTTCTCAAAAAAAAAAAAAAAAAAAGAAATAAAGAAAATCTTTAATTTATAATTGTTCCCAAAATATACTGTAACCAGCATTCGTATCACTCATAAAGCAGAAATCCGAACAAGCACTTAAAAATTAAAAGAAATATAAATTGCATTCGATGTGGACTGGATTCGGAATTTGAATGGAGACCAAATTTATCAAAAGATCCCTCAAAGTAAATCAAGACTCCACTGGTTATGAGTGTACTTTTAAGGCTGCAACTGGGGAGAATGAAAGCACCGTACCTGCGCCGATCGTCCTGAAAAGGGGGATACCAAATAAATTACAATCAATCTTGTTGCATGAGTAGGCGTGCTCTAATAAGGAGATGTAAACTTACTTTAATTAGAGCACTTCTTTAGTAGTTGAATATTTTTAAAGGGTGCGTTAAATGTACAATCTATGATTTTTTACTACTATAATCATTTAAAAGGAAAAATTAAATAATAATAATTACAACCACAAAAGTAAAATAGAAAATTTCATGTAGTATTAATCATAACCATTACAATGTGGTTTACAAGTCTGTCCAAAATTAATCAAGAACCCTGACTATCTCATGTCGGGTAGTTTTTAAAAATTTACAGTAAATCGATGGGGCATTATGCCTACATCTACAAATGCACGTGCGGATAGGGGCAGATGCAATATTAATAGAAAAAGTTATACTTTTTTACCCATCAGTTTGATAGCGGTAAATTCGCGCACGGGCAGGGAAAAGATGGGTTCGTTGGGAAAAGTACTTGAACGTTTTGAAGCAAGGGTCGCACTGCCTATTTATTAATCGTACTGTCTGTTCTAGGCTTTTTTTCGTTTTTTTCTCTTTTGGTAATTGAAATGAAAAATTGTCACAAATGTATTTATTATATATTATGTACACTTCGAAGTTTTTAAGCATCGGTTACATGGCCAATTAATTGTGCAGTTTGTACTCTTTTTTTTTTTCTTGTCTTTTGGTAATTTAAATTAATAATTTGATTTGATTTGAGACTCTTAACCAGGAGGCTGTCTTCCAAAGAGAAATTATTAATAGTTACAGATGGATTTATTATATATTTATAAATATATATATGTGTGTGTGTCTGAACGATTGTTACAATAAAGTAATGTATTTATTACTTATATAAATGAAAATATCAGTGGCGTGGCTACTGGAGGGGTATTAGGAATTTTTTGTCATACAAAATGCATTTTCTTCATGCATACACAACATATGTATACAACACATTACGAGACATGGATTGCAGTAGTCGTAACCACTGTCCCCCCCCCTCTTAAAAAAATTTCTCCCTACGCCACTGGAATATATAAATAATTTATTACTTACTATATACAATAACTTATATTTAATAATGTCTTGAGGTCACAATTGTTTTAATTAATATTGCAATGGCCGCTAACTTTATTAAAAGGTATGTCAATAAATAAAAAGAAATCAATCAGATTTAGAACCACTTCCTAAAAAAGTTCATATATTTTTTCCATATTAAAAATAATGGTTGCTCTTTTCAACGTACGTGTCTAACGAGTCTCTTAAAGTAAGTGTACCATTCTCCTTCTAGGCCAATCGGGAAGCAACGACTATCAGAGTTTAGGAATTCAGAATATTACCATAATCTTAGCTTGACGCCAGAATTATTTAAACTATTGTTGTAATTTCATATATTAAGTCTTTCATGCAGCATCAACATAATTGGGTCTTTGGTACAGCTGAGACCCAACGTGTGTGTTTGGGCAGTCGGGGAGCAACGACGATCAGGAAAGGGGAATCATAACCACTGACGTTTTGGTTCGATAAGAGGAATATATACGATACTAATAAGATAAGATAGGATAGATAAATAAAATAAGATAGTTCCAACATCTGAGATGTAGGCATAATTCGCTCAGTATTTCGGAGTGATTTTACTTTTATTTGGAAGACTATATCTATATGCCTTATTTTGAGGTAGAAGGTAACTTACTATTTACTAGAATTAAAGTTGGTTTATTTTTATGTATTTATTTATTTTTCGTTTTATAAAACTAGACCCTTTGTTGACGACAGCTGGCTGTGCGCCGGCACAGCCAGCTACGTCAAAAAAACGGTCTCTCGATCTGTGGCACACGATGAACATTTCGATCGTCCGCTATCTTGCTGATAGTTAAGTCGAGCGATGGCAACGGCTGCCCTTTTTTCAGCATTTCAGCAATCTATCCAGCTGTTCTCGCATTCTTCCATTTTTCAGCAAGTTTCAGTGCTGTTAAAAATAATCGCGACAATTTTTTACGGGAAACGACGTGCTAAAAAGTAAAGGATTCCCGTGGAGCTATGTCACCCGCAACTATTTTTATAGAAATCAAATCTATTCTTCGCGACTGGCAACAGTCAAAACGCCAGAGTTTGGTGTTCCCAGAGCCGGATCACTGCGCGTTAAAGTTCATGGTTTCCTCTGCAATTAAATTCCCGCCTTTAAAATAACTCAGATTATTTTCACTCCTTGAAAAAATTCCTAGCAATATCTCTGCTTACAATAGCCATATAAGGTAAACTGTAGGGTGGCCGCTTCCATACATTCCGTATTTCTTTTAAATTCATATACTTGACATTGAGGGAGGGACCAATTCGGATATCTCCCTCCTCCAGCTACGCCCTCATTGATCAAAGTAGAAACGAAAATACTAAAATATGAAATCTGACTGGGATTTTTTTAAATAATTAAACAATAAGATTTCAAAAAACGTTTATTGAAAATTTTACAGGTAATTAGTTTGTATTTTATA
>JAWZYV010002662.1:0-15511 GCA_038373885.1 Cheiracanthium punctorium | reverse complement strand
GATTTGGCTGTTTATCGCCACATGTTTTACAAAATCAAGAATTTTACTGATGTGGAGAGCAATGGCTCTCTCCACCTTCTCCCCCTCTGCGGCGATATCCCCATTCCCACCGGCTATGAAATAATTTCCCCGTTCCAACTTTACTGCAATACTAAAGGCCCGTTTACATGGGAAAATGGAAAGTCCCGGGTAAAAGCAGAGTATAGGGGAAAACTCGCAATGCATCATGGGAAAGCGAGGTCATCTCTGCATAAACCCTCCTTTCGGCTAGGAATCTTTCTACCCTGCATTTTTTCCCTATGTAGGGGAAGCGGGATAGAAAGCAGCGAAAGTTCCGGCATTGACTCCGCATTTGTGTGCATGTAAACCTTGGATGGGCAAACTTTTTCGGCCGCGGGCCAAAAATCGAAAAAAAAAAAAAAAAGTTTGGCGTGCGAAGATAATTTTTTCTAAAATTTTAAAAACAATATACAAGTATTACAATTTAAATAGGTTAATGAAATGAATGAAATTTGCGATTTTATTTTTAAAAGTTCCTTATATTGAGGAAGTGAGATGCACTGATTCTAAGGAACGACGCTAAAACACTTGTTCACCTTGAAAACACTTGTTCACCTACATAGGCGCACCCACGGAGGGGGCTATGGGGGCTGAAGCTCCCCCCCCTAAAGGTAGAAAGCTAGAAGTGAAAAGTTTTAAAAACTGAAAATTGTCGCTAATGAATTATTTTCTTTCTTTTTTTAATTGTCTTAAAAAGTTTGTTTAATTGTCTTATAAAGTTTTTAAATAAATGCTTACAGTTAGTTTATGAAACACTGTTAATCTCGGTTACAACGTCACTGAAAAGATCAGATAAATATTTATGACTCCATACCGAGTTACATTGCTTGTGTTCTACGGGACAGTCAAGTGGTACCAAATATGTAGACGTTATAAGAGAGTTGTAACTAATCGAGATCACTATAACCGAGTTCAGCAGTATTTGCATGTCGCCCAGTCCTCCCTAAACTAAAATCCTGAGTGCGCCACTGTTCACCTATATAAGATGAAGCGAACATAGCACTGATTTTCTGGGTGTGAGATATTCAATTTGGGAAACTTACTTCCGATAACGATTTGCAAAACTATAACTTTCGCCTATTTAGAAACAACTGCTTGAGAGGATTGTTAGATTGCAACTCAATTCATTCAAGCTGCCAATCGGACCTCACTGCTTCACCATGGACGTTGAAAGGCATGGTCAAAATATCCAATTCTGTTTGAATGGCACTGAAATCTTGAAATCTGCGTTCGAACTCAAGCCATCTTCATAATACGGATATATCATATATAAAAATATATTTTCTTTTAATTTCCGTCGGATCGGCCAATTAAAATTCTATCCGCGGGCCGGATAACACCTTCCGGCGTGCCGGATTTGGCCCGCGGGCCGTAGTTTGCCCATCCCTGATGTAAACGGACTCTACGGGTGCCCGCTCGACGGGTCATGAGCGGTTGGACCTTATCGGGTGTAGTGAGTGACCCCCTACTGACCTATCTCCTCCGGGGGGATGTCCGATCTGGAGAGGTACACCTTGAGCAGCTCGTGGACCTCCTCCTGCTCCTGGTCGGGGAGGGGCAGAGCGGTGTCGTTGTTGTTGTTGTCGTCGTCGCCGGGGCCCGCGTCGTCTGCCCTCTTCCTCCGCCTGCGACGCCCCCAGGAAGGGAAGGTGCCCGGACGGGCCTTGTCGCTGCAGATCACCTGAAACACACGGGAACAACACTCAGATATCATATAAAGCACACATTTTGAGCCGGCGGCGGTTCGAGCGACCTCTGGTGGACGAGTCAGTCAGTCAGAATTATTGGGTAGTGATTGTTCAAAGAAATGGTTACAATGAATAGATGTTTCTTTTTACAATTTTAGGGCGAGATTCAAGTGAAACAGAATTCGAACGTTTTCCGCGTCGAACAGGGGAAACTTCGAAATATATCCATGTTTCTTATTCAGCTGAAACAAAACAATCGTGTTTTGATCACGTGACAGCGCGATAGCTTTGTTCATTGGAAGCATTCTGGGGACTGAACTGGGAACTGGGGGCTGAAAAACCTTCGATTCGAACTCGATCGTGTGCGTTTCACTTGCATCTCGCCCTCAATTTAACGGTACTTCTAAATACCGACGGTATATAAAGGGCTAACGAATTGCGAGTTCGAATCGCGTGGAAGATGACTATTTCGCGTCTCACCTACTGACCCTTGCAATCGGGGCCTGCTATAACCCCGCGGCCAGGTCAGTGTCCCTCAGATGTCTCTAATGGAGAGCAGATCATCGAGCAGGACAGAGGGCGCTTTGGCAACCCAAATGTAAGGCACTTGTCCTAGCCGCCGACTTGTGGCAAGATCTCACGCGCTCAATTTTTGCGCATCTCACTCGCCTTCGTTTTCTAGGGAACCGGCGCGCTCATTTTCGTTGTCATACATCTATTTTAAGGAAAAACGAATAGCTGTCTGCCTAGGGATACAATTCATTATTTATGATAAGATCCAGAATAACGTTTCACAGGTGAGTATTTTTTTTTTTCAGATTTTTAAACCACACTCCTTTTAACCCTCTGACGTTCGGGCAAGCTTTCAATTAGA
The DNA here is from genome assembly GCA_038373885.1 of Cheiracanthium punctorium. NCBI lineage: Eukaryota > Metazoa > Arthropoda > Arachnida > Araneae > Cheiracanthiidae > Cheiracanthium > Cheiracanthium punctorium. The sequence goes on along the minus strand of JAWZYV010002662.1, from coordinate 12,889 downwards.
GCCTCCAGAAGTTCAGACCCGGCAGAAATTCAAAGAACGTTGCCTTCCCCCTTTCAGAAATTATGGGATGGGAATTCACCGCGGGTGGTGGTGAAAATCCACACTTCCTTGGGAGTTGGCATTTATGATGACCGCGCCGAAGAATGACTGGGGTAATTTTCGTGTGACGAAAAAAGAGAAAATACATCTGGGGGTCGTGGGAGGTATTCACGCCTCCCGTATCAGCTATTGTCCAGTGATCGTAAAAAGTTCCGCCTGCTGCAAGGCAGGAGAGAGAAGTGTCACTTTCTCTCGGCCGGCCGGCTGGCTGTTTGTATGCAAATCCGTTTGGACGGCCTTTGACCGCCAGAGACCTAAATGAAGAATTTTTCAATATATCCACATCGATTAAACCTAACGAAATTCTTTTTTTTAACGCTAATAAGGATTTTGATGCGTATCTTGACCGTCCATTTCGCTTGTCACTGACACCGGCCAGTTGCTAAATAGGGCGATACAGAATACGTCTATGCTCCGCGCATAGTCTGGACTCCACATTACCGGGAAACACGACAGAAACTGAAAATGGACGGCACTTCCGGTACTTTCCGTATTGGCCGAGCAATATACGGAGATGAAAATGTTGAATTTTTCTGTTGTGAGACATCCAATAATCCAATAAAAAGTCGTCTAGATCATAGAAATGGCGTTACAACTCAATGTTGAAGAGTTTGTGTAAGAGGTTAAAATCTAATTTTATTCCGTGGTAAAAAATTTTATTAAGTAAAAAAAAAAAAAAGAAATTCTAAGCAAATGTTTATTTATTCGAAATAGAACTGCTGATGTACAGTACAAAGATTTGCAATTAATGTGCTGTGATGTGAATTCCATACTTCTTTCTAGGTAAATCGTTCGAATCCAGAATCTATGTTTTTGTTTTTACTTTCATTTGTTGAAATTAAAGACACCAGATTCATTAAGTGAAAGCTCATTACAGCTAGAAAGTCTTCGTTACTTCTATTTTTTAGCGCTTCTTCCAATCATCCGATGCACGAAGGAACAAACAAAGCAAAATATAGCCGATAGATGGCGTCTGTAATCTCTATAGACTCTGGCGAAATGGTGTCATTGTACATCAGATTCCAAACGGGAAACTGACAGAAAAAAAAAGGTGCTGCAATAAAAGAAAATTTCGGTTTCTGCGGATGTGGAGTCTGGCCGGCCGCGGGCAGAACCGTATCCACTAGAGATGAGACGGGCTCAGCCCGAGCCCGGGCCCGAACCGGACTCGGGCTCTGTAATTTACAATTGTGTTCGGGCTCGGGATCGTGAAACATTTCTCCTTTATTGTACATTCTGCTTGAAATAGATTTTAAAAAGTGATTCATGAGGAAAATAAAAGTAGGATAAAAAATAAATAAATAAATAAACAAATAAAAATAGCGGCACGGGCGCCTAGAAGGTGGGTGAAGATCTTTGGGTATTTTAGAACGGCGGTTTATATTCCTTAGTCATGAAATCCGACATTTTTTGATAAAGGATGGATACAAAGAATCAGCAAAGTGCATTGAGAGTTTGCAACTCTATTTGTCTTTCATTTGCACAAACGGCAAAATTTATTGTATTCTATCAATGAAGTAATTGAATTTTCTTTATCTTTAGCCGAAATTTCGGGCTCCGACTTAAATAATATTGCTCGGGCTCGGATTAAAAGTCCTCGGGCTCGCGCTTCAAAAAATGAGTCCGAACTCATCTCTAGTATCCACCCGAGAAGGGGCAAACAGGCACTGTACACAGGAATATATGAATGCCATTGCTCCAGTTTCTTTAGAGCTCAGTGGGTGCATAACAAAGGGCGCGTTCGAGAATTCATCGGTTGTGCACCGGTAACACCGGTGCACGAGCAGAGCGTTCGAAAAGGCGGAGCGTTGGGCGGAGCTCTGGAATTAACCGCGTTCGAAAACGTTTCGGTCATGTAGCGGTTGTCTGCTCAGCGTGACCAGAGCGCAACCAGAATGACCCTGCTAGCGAGGTGGGTTATTCCGGTTATTAGCGTAGTGTTGCCAATGTTTATTTTTGTTTTCTTGGCTTGGAATTGGATGTGGTGAGGATGACCGAAACCGGTTGACAACCGTGACGTCACTTAACCGAAGAATGACCGCAACCGGTAGCACCGGTGCATAACCAACCGGTGAATTCTCGAACGGGCCCAAAGAGAATAGATGCATGCACGCATGTGTATGTGCAACGCGGGCATGCGCACTCACCGGTTCGCAGGGTCCCCTGCACGTCTGCACGGTCGCCTGGAACACGAGCAGGTTCGAGTCCGGGATCTTGAAGGCGTAGAACTCGGACTCGAGAGCCCCGTCTGGAGTGCGGTGGAGCTCGGGAAACACGTACAGGTCCACGGGGCACCTAATGAGGAATAGAAAGAAAATTATCTCCTTGCCATGAGGCCAAGATTATTCTGCTGAGCATCCCACCTGCGGAATCCGGAACGAGGTTAAGAGGTTCAAGGGAACGTGTGTTAAGAAGTGAAAAATAGCCCAGCAAACACACACAGGTTCTCTGAACGTCTATTAACGTTCAGGAAACGTCTTCTGAACGTTAATAGACGTTCAGAGAACCTGTGTGTGTTTGCTGGGAATAGAAACATTCTTTAGCAGTGCATCCAACAGTTTTGAAACTGTAGTCGAATCCCGTTTTTAACGAACTCCAAAGGACCCGAGAAATCATTTCGCTCTAACGAGATTTCGCTATATACCGGTTTGCCATATTTCTGAAATATTCAACCGGGAGACCGGAATGTCCCCAGTGTCACGGGTATTCAAGGGTACATTTGCCCGACCTGTGGCTGAACGCGTTTGCGCTCTCAACTGGGAGACGGAAGAGGCCTGGTTCGAAACCAGGTCGAGTCCGCCGACCTAACCGTTCGGAGTTTCCCGTGGTTTACTACGGAACTTCGCGTCCATACGGGTTAGGATCCCTTAGAAAGTCCACCACGGAAGGAAATCTCCTCCCCTCGGTCCAAATTCCTGGCCGTAACACTCCATTTACATTTTCCCCTCGAGGGTACACACTTTTGGCGGGTTTTTGGAGTGTTTTAGAGGATAGTTTATTCTCAATGCTATGAATCAATGGTTACTGATTAACCCATTCGTGCCTGGATATTTCTGCGACTTTCTTCGATTTTTGCTAACACCAGAAGTCATTGATAAATTTCTGATGTCAACTTTTTGAACAAGGGATGATTTCATTTAAAATCGTTATGTATAAAAATTGAAATGTCAACCTCCTACTTGCCATATTAAAATATTTTGTGAAATTGAGGTTCAATACTCGCGAATAAAGGTTAGGAAAAATAAATAACGTTTTCGAATGATAGCGATAATGCCGTCCCAAAAAAGGGACGCTAGGCATAAATGGGTTAAGAACCTGAACCAGGGGTATTAATCAATGACACACGCATTTAAATTTAAACATTTCATTTCTTACATGTTAATATTTATAAGTTGCTTAAGTATAAAGAATCACTTTGAATGAGGAATAAAAATTGGAACACTACTTATTAGCACACCACCCCTCTTCGATAGTTCTCACTTTTTATACAGTACAGTGAAACCCATGACAAAGTCATTATCCTTAAAAATCCCTCACAGTTCATTATTTTTAGACTTTTTGGGTCATCTATAATCCAATTTAATTTTTACCGGGACGTGAAGTACACCGGGATTTTGTCTGAAAACCACTGTCCCGGTCAAACCGGGACGTCTGGCGAGCGTACCGATATATTGTATCTCTCCGTACTGTCATTTGATTTGGGGGATTACCCAAAGTCTTTCTCTGCAAAGGACTTCGCTTAAAAATGAGATTCGACTGTATTTCTCACTGAAATACTCAGTTTGTTTTTCATTTCAACAAAGTTTAATCATCATAATGGGATTCCAATGAAAGTTATGTGTTTTTTTTTTTTTAATTCGAGGCGTCCTCTCAAATAGGGAGGACATCCGATCACCGTGAGGTCACTACTCACCCCCTGGCGTCGATGAGGTGCACCTGCCTTCCGGAGTAAGGGTCCTTGGCAATGACGTTGGTGGCAAAGATATCGGCGAAGTACTCCCAGTGGACTGAAACGGAAACAACGTAATGAGAAAAGGTCCTTCTGTGGGAAGGGGCAGACGCGATCACAATAAAAAAGAAAGTGTTATCGTTGCAATCCGCGAAATCATCGTGACAAGTACTGCTCGGTTGTCCAAATCGCGTTGTTTAACTTAAAACGTGTTACACCGGGGAATTAATTGCCTTCTACGCGGCAGGAATGGAATCTCCGACGGAGTTTAACGTCGCAAAAAATCAAAGAACCAACCACAGCAACGTAGAAAAGACGACATTACAAATGTTTCCTATTTAATTCAGGAACTATCAAAGTGACGAATTCTCTCCCTTTGTCATGAACTATGCTTGGTATTCAATAAAGTAAAAGCAATTCGTTGTTACTGAGATAGGGGCCGTTCTTTATAACGAGGGTTCCTCATGAGTCACCAGGTTCGTCTGTTTTCAAGATTCCTTTCACACAGAATTCAATCATGTGTCTTTTCGATACTAGACTAAGGCGATCGTATTTCTAAACAGTATTTTGGGGACACATCCAGCATTGTCCTCGAATCCAAGGAGAACTTGGGGACATTAGAAAATATTTTTGGGGACTTATACGAGGACAAAAGATATTACCATGTATACCAGTATACCCATACTTTAACCCATTCGTGCCTGGATATTTCTGCGACTTTCTTCGATTTTTGCTAACACCAGAAGTAATTGATAAATTTCTGATGTCAACTTTTTGAACAAGGGATGATTTCATTTAAAATCGTTATGTATAAAAATTGAAATGTCAACATCCTACTTGGCCATATTAAAATATTTTGTGGAATTGAGGTTCAATACTCGCGAATAAAAGCTAGGAAAAATAAATAACGTTTTCAAATGATAGCGATAATGCCGTCCCAAAAAAGGGACGCTAGGCATCAATGGGTTAACCCATTTGTGCACAGATATTTTTGCGACTTTCTTCGATTTTTGCTAATACAAGCAATAATAGGTAAATTTCTGATGCCAACTTCTTGAACAAGGGATGATTTCTTTTAAATCATTACCTATAAGAAATGAAATATCAACATCCTACTGGATCATGTTACAATATTTTATGGGGTTGAGGTTTAGAACTCGTGAATAAAGGCTCGGAAAAATAAATAACGTTTTCGACTGATAGCGAAAATGCCGTCCTAAAAAAGGGACGCTAGGCATAAATGGGTTAACTTAAAACGTGTTACACCGGGGAATTCCCTCTCACGCGGCAGGAACGGAATCCCCGACACACTTTCGAAGCAGTTTAACGTCACAAAAAAATCAAAGAACCAACAACGGCGACGTAGAAAAGATGGACATTGCCATTATAAATGTTTCCTGTTTAACCCATTTGTGCCTGGATATTTTTGCGACTTTCTTCAATTTTTACTGATAACAGAAATAATAGATAAATTTCTGATGTCAACTTCGTGAACAAGGGATGATTTCTTTTAAAATCATGATGCATAAAAATCGAAATATCAACATCCTACTGGGTCATGTTAAAATATTGTGCGGAGTTGAGGCTCAATACTCATGAATAAAGGCTAGGAAAAATAAATAACGTTTTCGACTCATAGCGAAAATGCCGTCCCAAAAAAGGGACACTAGGCATAAATGGGTTAATTCAGAAACTATCAAACTGACAAATTCCCTGCTTTGTCATGAACATGTCTTACATTATCTCTCTATTCTAAAAAAAAGTAACGGCCGCTGTCGAAGCTTGTTGGGTTATCTCCACCTAAACCGTGGGGATTTGAGTTTCAACTAAGGTGTCCACAGAATCGAAAAAATTCCGAGGAACCTGATAAGCTGACTTAAATTTTGAAAATAGAATTATTTCAGAAGATATTAATAAAAAACTGAAACAATAAAACATAATGGTTGCCATATTTGGCATAAAATCATTCATTCCTTTGCAACAAAGCCATTCCAAGTATGTAGAATCGCGTGAAATCGACAAACACGAAGTAGAATGACGCCCATTTTACGCCAAATTCAAAAGTATATGAAATAAATAACTCAAAGTGTGCTACACAAAGTTGAGAATTTTCAAATAGTCAGTTCGCTTAGACAATCGGAGTTTAGAATGAGCGATGATTCGTTATTCCAAAAAAGAATAACTCATTGTAACTGATTTTAAAAGCGCCCTCTTGGCGTTAGGTAAGACCTGGCAAAATGGTATCTTTCCAAGCAGGGTGGATCTAAACCAGTGGTTCCCAACCGGGGGTTCGTGACCCCCACGTGGGTCGCCATGCCTTTTTTCGGGGGTCGCCGCAGACCGCTTTTGTAGGAAATGAATAGTAAACTATTTTCACGTTTCTTTGCCATGAGACACCATTTCTCCCTTTTGCTTTGGAAAGAAAAAATCCTTATTCTCGTCAGGACTTTTGTATCAAAGCTACAAAAACTGACGTCGATGAATCTAGGAGTATTAACTAAAGCTTGAGAACCCATGCATTAAGACAGAAGAATCAGAAATAGGAATCGCAATTAATTTAAAGGGGCTAATGAGTAGCCACCTTGAAGCCCTTCAATCTGAATCGTGCGAAATCCATTTCACACATCTTTAGATGTCGCTGATCCTTCTGATGAAGTGCAGGGTGAATTTTTGAATTTGCGATATGACTCCTCCGCAAGTGATTTATACCAAGAAAATCGTTAACACAACCGTTAACACAAACGTTAACACAATTAAACCGTTAACACAACCGTTAACACAATTTTGGTGTGCTGTGCGTTGCTCATATCCGATAATTTTTCGTGTCAAATGTTAACGCCATTTGCATCCACACTTATCTGCGTGAAGTTGGATTTTCAACTCTTTTGCAGAAGAAGACAAAAGCCAGTCATAAATTAGATGTCTAAGATGACATGCGGTTGACTTGACCAATATTCAGCCAAGAATAGCCAAACTTGTCAGTCAAATTGAGCCTCCATCATCCTATTAAAAATCAGTACGTACTAAAAGATGTCAATTTTAAATCTCAAGATGTATTTTTTCATTATTAATTTTTTTTTATTGGTCAAACATGGCAGGTGGGGGAGGGGGGGTCGCGAAAGTTTTGAAAAATCGAAAAGGGGTCGCGATTGAAAAAAGGTTGGGAACCACTGATCTAAACCGTGAGTTTCGAAATGTTAGAACCCACCCAGCAAACGCACACAGGTACTCTGAACGTCTATTAACGTTCAAAAGACGTCTTCTGAACGTTAATAGACGTTCAGAGAACCTGTGTGTGTTTGCTTGGCAGTATCTTGAAAATGAAAAATAATTAAAATGCAGATTATTTTAAAGCCGGTTCGGTCCAGCTGGAGTATTGGCTACCAGTAGAAATATTGGGTGGTGTTCACTATGCCATTATAGCAGTTATAGTACACTTTGGATATCTGGCAGCGCGGGAGTTCTGTTTTCTTAGAGCTAATTATTAACTATACATATACGCAAGTCGCCCAATAATGAAAAATCGCCATCATTGGCTAATACGCAAGGTGTTCCATGGGTTTCACATCATCAAAAATATTGCGAAGTTTCAATTTTTATGTTGCATGGAACATGCAAGAACTAAGCAATGTGTAGCTCTTTAACATTCTATCGGATCCAACCTTTGGGTTTTGCTTGTTGAAATGATGCCTTTTTTTTACGAATAAGCCTCATTAGGAGCCGAATACCTCATACGAAAAGCGAGCGTAGCGAGTCTAGGGGCCTTGGCCCTAGTTCAATAAAGTAAAGCAAACCGCTGTTACTGAGATAGGAGACATTCCTTATAAACGAGGGTTCCTCATGGGTCGCCCGATTCGTCTGTATTCAAGATTCCTTTCACACAGAATTCAATCATGTGCCTTTTCGATACTAGACGTTCAGTGTGTCATTCAGAAAAGTAAATAAAAAATCTCGGCTGTTCGAGCCACGTCAGGGGGAGCCCACCCCCCCCCCCTGAACCCCTAATTTTTTAGTTTCATGATTGAAACGATATTAATGGACTATGCCATTTTATCTCGCATCTTTCGAGTATTTCGCCTGGTAAGCCTATGTTGAAATTTTTAGGATTGTGACCTAGCAAATTAGATTTATACCTAGATTTATAGAAAAAAAACCTAGATAAACCTATAGATAAACCTAGATTTATAGAAAAATACATGGGATGCCTATTCTACAGCTTACGAAATAGTGTAACAATAGATTAAGCTGTGATCTAATAGTATTTAAATATATGTAAAATGTACATGGGGATGCCTATTCTACAGCTTACGAAAGAGTGTAACAATAGATTCAAGCTGTTGTGAACTAATCGAATTTAAATACATGTAAAATTATGTCGCATATTTTTATGTCGCTTTTTTATGTCGCATTTTTGGGACACATTTTTCGTACAATTTTCAATAAAGGGGGGTTGAGAGATAAAATGCCATAGCCATTAATTAATTAATTAAACATTCCGATGATTCAGTATTCCTAGGAAACCGTTTTTCCTGTATGTCCTGTGGCAGGACATCCACATTCTGTACGAAAGGACGGGCCATTCTTGTTTGTCCTCCATTGTGGATCTGAAAGAGTTCATTTTAGTTTTAAATACCAAGCACTCTATAGTTTCCGTTTCAGGGGGATCGAAAGTCGGATTTCTAATAGATAGAACTGGTCTGCCGTCGCGTCCATCGATGGCCCGAGTGCTCTTCCTTTTCTCAGAACCTTTCACTGCCTCTCTGAGAGTTTCCAGCGCGGACAGACGAAACGAAATCACTCTTTTCACTTTTGTCGCAAAGTGCCGAGGGTGTCGTTCGAAGACGCAAAACCACCCTCACTGTCTCGATGCACACGCATCGAGACAGTGAGGGTATGAGCTTATTTTAAGCAGGGGCGGCCCTAGGGCCGGACAAACCGGACCCCTGTCCGGGGCGGCAAATTTTAGGGGCGGCATTTTGGCTCGAATTTGAAATTAGCAAACGAATTGTTAAAAAATATTCCGAAGAATATCATTCTATATAACTTTACAAGCTGATGTACCCATCAGTCATTGATGGGTTTTTTAACTAACCGCGCGAAATTTCGTTTGCATTGTAGGAGAAGAAAAAATGGAATTAGCATACTGGCAGAAATATAGAAAGCAAAGTTATAACTCTTCTGTATTGTTTAAAGATTACAGGTTAGAGAGCAACAAATTACTGAGACAAACTGTCAATAGAGAAAATATTTTACATTCAAAATGAACGTTTTCTTTTAGTGGTTGAGCTTCCTACATCAAAATGTCATTTAAAGGTGCAAAAGAAGATGCTAGTAATGAATATTAAACTGAGAAGAGAATACCTGGAAAATGCTTTGTAACAGCAAGTAGCGTATATTTAACACTGCAACATCTGATTGAATGATATTTTGATGATTTTACTTGATGCGCGGAGAACTTTATTAAAGTTTACGTCATACCTCGAAAATAATTCAAATTTCTAGCAAATTAAAAACCTGTAATTTTAATTTACTAACCGCCTACTTTTTAACAAAATTTCATTTTCATTTCCTTTTGCCTGACCACTAGTTGTTTTCACGAAGTGGTCACACAAAATTTTCTCAAAATAATATATATATATATATATATATATATATATATATAATTAAGAAGAATTCAAACAACGTTATTTAACTCAATCTCCTCGTCAGTAACTGAATTTTGTTCTATTAACTTTAGAAATTTTAATATTATGCCTGAAAATTTTTGCACGATTTTCTGAAAATTAAAAATATAATAATAATTTAAAAAAGGAAATCGGTGTAATTTGTTTAAGTCGAACAGCCACCTATTGTATTACCTCCAGACGCCTTTAAGTGACCCCCCCATCTCTCCCCGCCCCCTAAAAAAGGAAAAAAAATGCAATGCAACTTTTACAAACCCTTTCAATTTATTCAAATCTTTTAAAAATTTCGATAATGCTTTGTTACCTATCACATGACCTAATTTCATTCTGTTCTCTTAATCCGTTTTTGATGGATGCCAGAACAAACTTTTTAAGCGATTTTTACAAAATCGAAATCAAAGTCTATGAATTATTTAAAACAATTTTGGTATCTATTGTTTCAATTAACTTACCATTCAATATAGTTCCAGTTTCATTCTATTCCATTGAGCCATTTTTTAACAAAGGGTGAACATACATTTACACACAGTTTTCAAACAACAGTTTTAAATCTCAAAACTTTTAAACGAATTAGAAATATTTTAGCACCTGCAGTTTAAATTAAGTTGCCTCTTTTGGTGTGGCTATAAAATTAATTTCATTCGCTTCAGTTGTTTATATGTGATGTGCAGACAAATATTTACTCATTTTGCATAGATTTTCACAAGGTTTCCAGTTGGATTCAAATCAAACTTTGTTAATGAAGTTCAACAATCCAAATACTATCCCATATTTCTAGATTGCATTCCTGATGCCAAAAAAATCGTGCAAATCGCATTCTTGGTAAGGTATAAAGTTATTGACAAATCTAATTCCAATGAGGCTACCGTTAAAATTGATGAAAGAATTTTAAGTTTTTGTTTGTGATTTGGCTTCAGGATTATTTAACTCTCTCAAACAGTTCATGTTCCTATGTTCTATTATTATTTGGTATAAAATCTTCAATTCCGTGAATCCATTAACCTTACAGTGCATACTGTAGCCAATTGGCTACACTCTCATTTTTTTTTTTTTTTTTTTTTTTTTAATAACAAGAAAATGTTGTAGTTTTTGTTTAAAATATGCATTTAGAATAAATGTAAGATCTTATGGAAATAAATTTTAGTTTTTAAAATGTATGCCAGCATTATTTTTTGAGAAATCAAGCATGGATTTATAAAAAGTTCATCCAGTTCACTGAACAAATTTTAGCCGAATTTTTAATTGCTTCTAATTTTTATTGCTAAATGAAAATAAACACAAAACTATTAAAACATGGTAATATTGGACTAAATAAAGTAAAATTGGGCTATATTACTTTCTTCGGTTTTACGAGAGCTGTAGGGTGGAGGTTCGTATCTGAATATTTTTTATGATTTTTCTGGGAAATTACATGTTGAATTTTTTAACAAATATTTTTCCTAGCATAAGTAAATCTAAATGAAGTTGCGATTTTATTTTCAGCCAATTTTAAAAAATCATGCATTGTAGGGTTAAGAAAGCTATTGCAGTCAAAAGACAACGATTTACCACCTGCTCTAGAACTCATATGAAACTGTAAAGATTTTTTTAAAAGGAGCTTCGATTGGATGTGATTTTAAATGAAATGTTCTGTTATGCAAGAGAACGCACCGACGAGATAGTATTCTGGCTAAAACTGAGTTTACGCAGCCACGTAACATATTAATTTTGATTGCGAAGCACGAGATGATCTATGGTGAAAGATCCTAAATTAAAATTCAAGATAGTTTTATTTTTTACAGTAAAAAAAAGCGATTGCCTTAGAATGCAGATTTAATTTAATAAGTACCCAATGTAATTATTTTAAATTTTTGCACGGCATATATGAGTTAAAAGATACTCCTAAAAAGTGCTAATTAAACATTGTAACACAGTGTAACAGTATTAACACTGTGTAAAGTGTAAACAATTAGAGTTAATGCTGACCGATGGAGAATCAGGGAATATAAACGCTCTTGATCTAGTAAATGAAATAGTGTCAGTTACTGCCTTATTAGGCAAAAAAGAAAGCCCAATTGAAATTTTTAAGCTAATTTCAACTCTAGATTTTACACGCACTTCTTGCTATGCTTCGAGAATTTTGCTTTCTTTGCCGATAATTGTGGCAAGTGCAGAGAAGAGTTTCTCAAAATTAAAGTTAACTAAAAATTTCTTTTGTTCCACAACTCTTCCAGATACGTTAAATAATTTAACTACATTGGCTATCGAACATGAATTAGATGAAAAATTGATTTAAGAGAAAAAGTCAGGAATTTTGCGAAATTAAAAGCCAGAAAAAGAACTCTTGATTTTTCTCTCTTTCTTTTGGTTTTTAGCTTAATGTGTGCTTTTTAATAAATATGGTTGTTTCTTATGCTGTGCTATGTTTAAAGAGCTATTCCAGTTTTATAGGCATGAAAACAGAATCTGTAAACAACTTATTTCTTTTAATAGTAATTTTACTGTGGGAGGGGGGGGGGCGGCATTTTATATTTTTGTCCGGGGCGGCAAAACTGTTAGGGCCGGCCCTGATTTTAAGCTCATACCGCCGAGGACACGAAAACATTCAGAAGGATTCTTCCCAAGCTGCGCTACAACACACAGCCATCCGTGAAACAACGGTGCCTTTCAAGAGACTTTCCGAAGAAAATTCTTCATCGTGAAATGGCTCGGCCAAAATTATCCAAGGGACACCCGATAGTTCATAGGTTTATCCCTAGGAGCAATCTTTGCTCGGGCTTTACCAGGCCTAGGATCGGTGCATCGGCTATTCATCGTCTGATCATTACTGATCATCCTTAATCTTTCAAATGTTCATCTTTTTCCCGATGATCGAATCTTTACACTGAGATTTGATGGGCATTTTCAAGTTTGCGAGGGGTAAAGCGAACAAGCAGGTTTATAACGGTCTTTCTACCAAGTAGCTGAACGGCTCGATATCTCCGTTCCTTCATTAATGTGCAAAGAACATCCTATGCACACCCTATGTTTGTTTTAAGGGTGCTGATTGGCTCAGCTATTACGCGGGAAGACAGGCAATCGAAAAGCTGAATGCCTCGTCTGCCCTTGCTAGCACAATTTTCATTTGTGTAAATATTTAATGACATTTCATTCAAAAACTTGCATTCTTCCCTAGAAC
>JAWZYV010002661.1:0-15379 GCA_038373885.1 Cheiracanthium punctorium | reverse complement strand
ACCCGCCCAGCGGTTTTAGTTAAACTTACTTCCAGTGACGCAGCTCTAATAACAATTACAGTAACAATATATATATATATATATATATATATATATATATATATATATATATATATTACTTTTAATATAATAGTAACCTTCATTCGAATGTTAAGGTTAGACGAATGCCATTACCGTTCAAATATAGTTTTATAGGCCGGGGGTTTTAAGTATAGATCAAATTGCACGGTTCTAGTGTTTAATAGTTTTTCTATATTTCTGCATAGAACCATAGCGCATTTTTTTTTTGCAATCCTTTACTTCTTTACTTTGGAATTCTGTATATCTAGTGCTTTAAAAATAATTAAAAATGCGAAATTCTCTAAAATTGTGGTTTTTTTTTGGCATAAAAAAACACGTGATTTGAATATCTTTCGTTGATTATTATGTATAAAAATAACACAAAGTTAGAAACCCTCTCATTTTTTTTCTAAGTCATAACACGCATAATTTCTTGTGCGCGGCTGACTTAGAAAATAAATAAATAGTAATAATTAAGTACTGCTAAATTCATTTTATAGGTTTAAAAAAAAATAAAGATGCTCATAAATAATGGTAAATGAGTTAAAAAAGATCTTCATTCTCGGTAGTTAGACAAGTTATAATTGACAGCGGATCTATGGACTATTCTAAGTTGATGTTCAACGATTTTAAGAGCGTGAATGTCTACGGAACATAAAGGATTTGAAATGAAGGAATTATTGCTCATTTACAATTTTGTGTAACTGTATCCCTTAAATTTACACAATCAGAAATACCCATCCACATAGCACGATGAATGGTAATATATATATATATATATATATATATATAATATATATCTATATATACATATATATACATATATATACATATATAATATATATATATCTCTATATACATATATATATATAATTATGTATATATATATATATATGTATATATATATATGTATATATATATATATATATATATATATATATATATATATATATATATATATATATATATATATATATATATATAGAGAGAGAGAGAGAGAGAGAGAGAGAGAGAGAGAGCTTTAGCTTTTAGACTGCGATGTAAGAAGATAGCCACGGAACTAATAAGGTCGCCGGCCTGACTCCTGCCCTCTGTCCGAACTTTGAAATAAACTATTAAACCTAGAACCCCAATGGATTTGTGTCGATAATTCCAACAAGGGATGGCGTAAGGCCATTCCTTACATATATATATGCATGTATGGCATATAAAAGCCATAGTTGGTCTCTTTTAAAATTAATTGATAGGTATCTGGTTAAGATATTCACTTTCAGCACATGCTGCCACAGCCTGTCAGTCTATTGGTGTCTCGCTAGTGAACTCCGCCTTTGTCTACGTTATAGAAAACTAGCTGAATGCCCCGATCTTCGCACGGGAATGAATGGGTTCTTTTTATATTACGGTTTGTTGTAATTACTATTTATCATAATAAATAGATATAGCAAAATTGATATAATTATAATATATCAATTTTGCTATAGATAATATCATAAATATTATATTATTAAAATATAAATAATAAATATTGAACACAGATAATATCATAAATTTTATCTGTGTTCAATAATTATGCATAAAGAATTTTGGCGATTGTTTGAACGGTAAAGAAGATGATTCGGCGCAGCGCCATCAACTGTCGAAGTTTTTGTAAATTGGGTAGCATCAAAATATTTTCATATTCAAATATCTATGTTTACCGATTTTCATAGAAACAGTTTAACAGTCAAGATATGCTACATCGCCATCCAGTGGCAAATTAAAAGTAATAATACGCTAAAGCGCCATCAAAGGGCGAGTTAAGAAAAATAAATAACGCGAAAATATTTTCCGTGTTCAAATGTGTATGTATACCAATTTTCAGAGCGGTTAGTTGAACGATCAAGAAGTTGATTGCTGAAGTGCTATCTAGTAGCGAGTTAAAATAATAAAGTGCTGCACACAAGGGCAGATTTTTTTTTCAAAATTTACAAATTTTGAAAATTAAAGAAGAATTTGGGGGTCCCCTTTTTGTTGCGGGCCCGGGCGCTTGATCCGAATGCCCACAGGGAAATCAACCCCTGGCTGCAGTGCCATCAAGTTGGGAGTACAGCCAAATGAATACTAAAAATATATTCTCTCTGTTCAAATGTGTATGTATACCAATTTTTAAGGTGATCGGTCGAACGGCTTTGAAGTTGGTGCGCTGCATGGGCATCTAGAGGTAAGTCATAGCAAAATAGATAGCGTAAGAGTATTCTCGTGCTCAAATATCTGTGTGTACCAATTTTCATAAATTAGTTGTACGGTATTTTCATAGCAAGCGGTTGAACGGTACAGAAGGCGAGTTATAGCTAAACGGATGCCGCGAAAATATTCTTTCCGTTCAAACATGTATGTTTACGAATTTCCATGGTGAACAGTTGAACGGTCCTGAAGTTATTGGTTTGAAGTGACATCTAGTGGCAAGTTATAGCAAAATGGATAACACCAAAATATTCTCCGTGTTCAAATATCTATCTATACCAGTTTTGATAGGGATCAGCTGAACAGTCTTTATATGCTGCTGCGCCATCTATTGGCAGTTAAGGTAATGATGTGCTACAGCACAATGAAGTAGCTATTCATAGCAGAATGGATAACACGAAAATATTCTCCGTGTTCAAGTATCTATGTATATCAATTGTCCGGTCAAAAAGTTGGTACGCTGTATTGCCATCTAATGGCGAGTTAAAGTATTAATGCGCCGCAGTGCCATCTAGTAGTGAGTAAGAGCTAAATGAATAGTTAGAATATATTCTGCGTGCTCAAATGTGTAAGTATAAAATTAATTATGGCGATATGTCGAACGGCATAGAAGTTGATGTACTGCAGCGCCATCTTGTGGCAAGTTATAGCCAAACGAATAGCGTAAAAGTATTCTCCATGTTCATATATCCATGTGTACCAATTGTCATCAAAAACGGTTGACCGGTATTTTCACAGCAAGCGCTTAAACGAAATAGAATTCGACGTTCTGCAGCACCATCTAGTAGCAAGTTACAGCAAAATGGATAGTGTAAAAATATTCTACGTCTTCAAATATCCGTGTATACCAATTTTCATCAAAATCGATTGAATTTTATTTTCACAGCAAGCGGTCGAACAGAATAGAAATCGACGTCCTTCAGCGCAATCTAGCGGCAAGTTACAGCAAAATGGATAATTTAAAAATATTCTACGTCTTCAAATATCCGTGTATACCAATTTTCATCAAAATCGATTGAATTTTATTTTCACAGCAAGCGGTCGAACAGAATAGAAATCGACGTCCTTCAGCGCCATCTAGCGGCAAGTTACAGCAAAATGGATAATTTAAAAATATTTTACTTCTTCAAATATCTGTGTTTACCAATTTTCATCAAAATTAGTTGAACGGCATTTTCATAGCAAGCGGTCGAACGGAATAGAATTTGACACTCTGCAGCGCCATCTAGCGGCAAGTTATAGAAAAACGTATGGTGTAAAAATATTCTCCTTGTTCAAATATCTAAACGTACCAATTTTCGTCAAAGTAAGTTAAACGGCATTTTCATAGGGCCCGTTTACATGTGCAAAAATGCGGAGTAAATCCTGGGACTTACACTGCTTTCTACCCCGCTTCCCCTACCTAGGGAAAAAAATGCGGGGTAGAAAGATTCCTGGTGGAAAGGAGGGTTAATGCAGTCAACCACGCTTTCCCATGATGCATTGCGAGCTTTCCCCTGTACTCCGCTTTAACCGGGGATTTTCCATTTTCACATGTAAACGGGCCTATAGTAAGCGGTTGAATACAATTCGACGTTCGACGTTCTGCTGCGCCACCTAGCAGATAGTTAGAGGAAAATGAATAGTGTAAAAACATTCTCAGTGTTCAAATATCCATGTGTACACCAATTTTCATCAAAATTGGTTGAACGGAATTTTCATAGCAAGCGGTCGAACAGAATAGAATTCGACGCTCTGCAGCGCCACCTAGCCGCAAGTTATAGCAAAATGGATTGCGTAAAAATATTCTCCGTGTTCAAATATCCATACTGTGGCGTCCTAAATAAAGAGAGAGCCCTTTTGCTCACACAAAACACTTTATTAGACGCACATAAAAACGCATAGAAGATTTGAGTTGGAACTTAAACAGTCAGATGGCGGGTTCGAAAAACATTTTTGGCCGTGCCGGCCCGAAACCAGAGGAAAGTACCTCTGTACTGGTCACTGTCTGGAACCGAACTCCCCTCTGTCTTGAACTGCCGATCTTGCTCTGCGCTGGGATCTCAAGTGGATTTCGATCACTTGGCGCTCCTGAAGTAAGTGTTCGTAAGTTATGAGATTTTCAAGCCGCTATACTGTCGAATTCGGAAGGGCCCTTGAAACACTCGGGGATTTATGCGTTCTATAACGTCAGAACTGTACATTATCGAAGATCTATAGCTCCTTGTGGAATTCTTTATGATACCGCACAGATCAAAGGTTATCGGAGAGATTCGAGTAGTGAGGGGTAAGGAAAGGGAGCGTCACAGATATATCTCTTAAGTTCCAATTATTCGTAATTAGTCGGACAACGTCACAATACGTACCAATTTTCGTCAAAATAGGTCAAACAGTATTTTCATAGCAAGCGGTTGAATAGAATTCGACGTTCTGCACCGTCAGCTAGCGGCGAGTTAGAGGAAAATGGATAGCATAAAAACCTTCTCCGTGACAAAAGACTTAAGTGTACCAAATTTCATAACGATCGTTCAAACGGTTTTGGAGTTTTCAGCGTCATAGACATCCACATACACACATACATACATACATACATGCATACCCACAAACATTCATTTATATAGATAACACATCGAAATTGCTAGTACCAGAACACTCAGAATAATCAAATAATTTGTTCTTTTTCACTTGTTAAAATAACTTGAATTTCAGGTAAAATGGTTCACAGACGATAATTGCCTGAGATTCAGTTTTCCTGCTGATATGGCAACAGACGATAAACATTAAATTTTAATATATTATTGGAGTTGAAATTCAGTTCTCATGAGTTAGAAAAGGACAGATATATATATTTTTCACATTTTCGCCACCCACATCCACCCACTTCCTCCTACCGCGACCAAATTCCCTTACTTTCACCGTGAGACCAAGGTGTATTTACCACCCCAACGGGAAGTTAATTCGAGTAGGTGGTGATAGAGAAAACCCTGTCTTTACAAACGAACATTAGCATTTTATATATATATTAAGATTAAGATTAGGGTTTTGTTATTAACTTCTGGTCAAATTGGTGATTAGTGTGTGGTGTTATCCCCTTGCGGTATGTTGCTGAACTACTCATTGTAAAATTTCTGAACTTGGTGCGTTACTGGCTCTTCTCACACTCACTTTAACCTACTCATGTAATCCGGATGTATAAAATCTCCTCTTGTATATAATGCAGACATTTTGTTACTGCAAACAAAAATACTGAAAACACATTCAATTTTACATTTCAAACTTTTCAATATAATGTGAGACCATTTAATATCATTCATTTGCAGGCTTTTGAGACTTACTCCTAGCGTTACGTATTTTATCAATAAATATACACTGCAGGCTTGGTCAATGAAGCATTAATAACAACTTGTGAAAATTACCGCTGGGAGTACTTGATTGTCCTTAATGTTGAAAGCGCTTGAAATCTGAAGAATGAGTCATGGAAACTGGGACAAGACACGATACGCGGGAGAGGAAAATGCGGAAGATTGATCTATACTGATACTTAAATCCTCAGTGTGATTTACGTTAACAACAATGTAATCATTTTCCTTTTTCCCGAAGAGTTAGGAGAGTTGCGCAGCTGTTTCAATTGGCACTTGAAAATGTGACTATGCTCTTGGGAGAGCCAGAAGTATCTGATGATATATCTGCTCGGAACGTATTTTATTAATGTAGGATTTAAATGCACAGAAGAATCGAAGAGAATGAACGTTTTGTTTAATATTCCTTTATAATGTGTCTGGCATACATTTTGTGTAGTGACTCATTATTGACAAAATGACGCTTAAACAGTATTTTGAAATATCCCCAAAGTGAGTGTTCAACGTGTGCTATGAATGTTCTCAAATGAACTCTGATGATTTATCGGTAGATTGGATGGCTTCAAAAAACTCTTAAATTTATTTTATCTAGAGGTCAGTTCACCCATTCAAGGCATGAAAACACTAAAAAATGCTATACCTTCAGAAATGATTGACAAAAAATCTATCACAGGTGTTGAAATGTTTTTTGCAGGGTGATTGCACACGATACTGTTTTGTATAGAAAAATAATAAATAAATAAATTACAGTTTATTTACTAATTAAAAACACAAAAATATATAACACAAAATTTCACACGTCTTCGAAATTACTTAATGCGCTTCGCGCAGGATAACAGCAAAACTTTTCCATTTCTACCAACTAATTTCACCTTAAGTTAAAGAAAATACTCCTACTGTTGATATGAAAAAAAGTCATTAAGATATTTAAAATTGCAAGGAAAATAGTTGATTTTAATTAAGAAAAAACAAAATTCTTGCATTTTTTTGGCTTTTTTTGTTTATAAAATTTTTTCTATACGTTTTATATTTATAATTATTTTATGCATATCATTACTGTGAAGAAGTCCTGAAAATTTTAAGGTATTACGTTGAAACATTCCAAAGATGTGTTGCGCGGAATGTTAAAATTTTCAATATTGAGAAATAGCCACACTACAAAAAAAGTCTCTCAAATTACTGAAAAAACCTGTCAGTCAGGCCGCCAGTTTATTTCCGTTTTTTTTTTTCACAGAAGACTTTTGTAAATTTTACAGAAATCTTCCGTATACGGAAAAAATACGGAAGACTTCTGTAAAATACGGAAATAAACTGGCGTCCTGGCTGAGAGTTTTTTTCCTGTCAGTTTAGCAGACTTTTTTTCAGTGCATTTAAAGATAAAATTCGACGTTTGTGTCCGTTATATATGGTCGTTATATATAAATCAAATGGTCTTTAAATCGAAAAATTGTAAAAGGTATTGGAAAACTGTCAGGACTTCATCAGAGAGTCGTTAAATCGGGAAGGGTTGCTAAATAAAAGGCCACAAAATTGCGAGCTGACTATATTTTTAAGAACGAAGTTACCCTACTTATACAGCTTTATCAGAGATATAGCGATATAACCTGAAATAAATTTCGGGGTGGCCCCTATATACTAAATCATCAGAATTTCTCACAAAAACATAGAATGAAAACTAAACATCACCGTATATCGTTTCTGTTTCTAAGAATGTGCTTACTACAATATTTTAGTTCCAAACTACTATGGTATAATATCTAAATTCTTGTATTTCAAAACTTTAAATTTAATTTTTTTGATGGAATTTATTTTTATTTGCAGTTTTAGTTTATTTCTAGCGATTTATTTAAGCGTATTTCATGCAAGATATTTAACTCATTTACTTTAATCTACCTCCTATACATTCATGCATCCCAAGTGTAATTTAAATAAATGAATGCCTATCTCTGGTTATTTCGTGTAATTATGAAGAAGAAAACATTAAAAAAGCAATTTAATTAAAATAAATAAAAGTTTATATAAATGGAGGAGAAAGTAGTTTTAATTTATTTTTAGAGCTTAGTTTAATAAAAATGCGCCATGCAAGTAAGAATTTTTACTATATGATTGATCTATGTTTTTATAGTTTTTAAAATCTGTGTAATTATACGCAATCTAAATAAGTTTAAATGATTTATCATTTATGTAATTATAATTTCTTAGACATTTATTAAAAATAACGTTTTTATAAAACTAGCTTTGTTTAATACAAAAGCAAAATTTTTCCGATATTTCTTCACATAAAAGCATCATTCTTTTACTTTTCTCGTTAATACCTTGCTTTACTTTACTTTTTTCTGCGTTGTATAGCGTAATAAAAATGTTTAGTCAATTGAATTTTTTGTTGCTACTTTTAAAAAGAAGGATAAAAATTAATGGTTGTGAAGTCTTAAAGGATTTAAGTTTCAAAAAGCCGAATTTATGTCATTTTCTCTAAACAAATTGAAAGCTTATGCAAATAGGGATAATTATTTTTACACTATAATTAGGTAGTAATTCTTTACGTAAGAAAAGAGGAAGTATAATACAGTTTAATTTTTTTTTTGTCTTTGTTCTTCAGCTTATACATTGAGATGAATTTCAAAAGAAATTAAATACTGCCCGGATTTCCGATGTTTCTAATTTCTCATCCTAAGTATTATTTATCCCATAGCCTATTTAGCTGAACAGAACTGTATAGGGCATAAGAAATT
The DNA here is from genome assembly GCA_038373885.1 of Cheiracanthium punctorium. Classification (NCBI taxonomy): domain Eukaryota; kingdom Metazoa; phylum Arthropoda; class Arachnida; order Araneae; family Cheiracanthiidae; genus Cheiracanthium; species Cheiracanthium punctorium. The sequence continues at coordinate 7,026 of JAWZYV010002661.1, read as the reverse complement.
AATTTGACCTTAGTTTAAAATTTCATAGGTTTTATTTTCATAGCTTTAGTTCTTTTTTCCTAATTAATGATAAGTAAAAGGAAAAAAAAACAATTTTTAGAACATAGCCTTTTCGATGCGGTTTTTTTCCCTTTCCATGGGATTTAACAATGTTTGGCATTGACTTTTGAAATATATTCAAAAAAATTATTATGAGAGATTATGAGCGATAAAATTGTATCGCTCAATGGTTTTGAAGTAGCAAAGTAGTTTGAAAAAATATAGGAAAGAGAACATGTATTGAGGTTATTTGAGTCTGCTGATTTTTTTTTTCTGATTGATCAGACCGCAAAAACTAGGCTTCGAATTTAAATCCCACTTTGCATATGTTTATCGGTCGAGGCATTTCTATATAACTCTTAGCCCCGATAATGCAAAATACATAAGTGGCAAAAATCTATTTGAAAGTTTCACGATTTTCAAAACTAAGACTACTATTTTTCTTTCAATTGTAACTAAATGATAGTTTATTCCATTTAACCCTTTAACGCACCTTGTTCCCGCTCTGAGAACACCAAGCTCTGATGTTTTGACTGTTGCCAGTCACGAAAATTAGATTTGATTTCTATAAAAATAGTTGCGGGTGACATAGCTCTACGAGAATCCTTTCCTTTTAGCACGTCATTTCCCGTAAAAAAATTGTCACGATTATTTTTAACAGCACTGACATCTGCTGAAAAATGGAAGAATGCGAGAACAGCTGTAAGATTGCATAATGCTGAAAAAGGGCTGCCGTTGCCATCTCTCGACTTAACTACCGGCAAAATGGCGGACAATCGAAACGTTCATCGCGTGCCACAGATCTAGAGACCCTTTTTTGACGGCAGCTGGCTGTGTCGCGCAGCCAGCTGCCGTTAAAAAAGGGTCTCTAGATCTGTGGCACGCGATGAAAGTTTCGATCGGCTGCCATTTTGCTGGTAGTTAAGTCGAGCGATGGCAATGCGTACCCTTTTTCAGCATTGGGAAAGGATTGCGCCTCAAAGGGTTAAGAGAGTGAATACACTTCAGGTATACTGGATAAATTCAGTTATCTATTCTATACTACTTGTCTTCTTCATTTATTATTTCACACGATTATAAACACTTAGTTCTTAACCCATTGCGGTACGGTGTGTTCGGTCCAAACACACCGTACTCCTTTTTACACACACATGCGCATCTATACTTATTATAAAAGAAGATGTCTGTGTGCGGGTCAGTGTGTCGGCGGCGTTACGGACAAACGGCTACACCTAGAAACATCAAATTTAGTACTCGGGAAGTTTTAAACATGAAGGTGTGCACCTCGAAGCGATTTTTTCAAAATTCGACCTAGAATTTTTTTTACTTTATGTTTTATGCGATTTTGGCATTTTTTCTCACCTAATTCGTAAAAACGGCGGTAATTACGCTCGCAGCAAAACGGCATTTGTATCATCGGATAGAGGAGAAATTTTTCTTTTAGAAACAGTTTGTTCTGAATACCTAACACAATTTACCGATTTTTAGAATTTTTTTTTACTAAGCATCGACTTCGGCGAATTTTTCGTAAAATAATTTTTAAATTGTCGCATCTTGAATTCTGTCCGTCATAACTTTTTGATATTTTGACAAATCGTGAAACATTCTTTTCTCTCTTTAAAAATAAAAACGAAAAAATTATGTAAATTAGATGATATTTTACGAATTTTAATGCAGCCTAATGTTTAGAATTTAATAGCATCAACGCGATCTTACGCCATTCATTACATTGCGATCGCGGCACGAGAATTTATGTTCGGTTGTTGCCACTGAAAGGATTACAAAAAAAGGTTTTATCAACCAATCTAGCTTTGAAATGGGATATCGGAATTTCAATTTGCAAGTGAGGATCTATGACGTCAAATGCTTTAAGATACGTAAAAATTACGCCATAATTTTAACTCATTTATTCCAGCTCTATTTTCAACACAGGGACGCGATATTTTGATTAAAATTTACTGTAGAAATAGACTAAGAAATTCAGGATTATTATTATAAGAAGTGGTATTTTAATCCGGTGCTTATTTAAAAATGGAAATGTTAATTTTAAAAGTTACAATATTCGCTTCAAAGCGCGATATATTAAAATTTTTCTATTTACTATTTTTATTTTTGGCATTTAATTATGGCGCAGGCGTTGCCTAACATATGCATGCAGGTTGCGAGTATAGTTTTATTTTAACGTTGAATTACGTTCCTCCATAAAGGAGAGCTTACGGGATTACATTAATTGATCATGGCACGTGATAATTTAATTGCGTTGCCACAAAAAGGATTAGAAACAAAGGTTTTGTTTTTCAACCAAACGATTTTTTAAATGGGATATCGGAATTTCAATGCGCAAGTGAGGAACTATGACGTCAAATGCTTTAAAATACGTAAAAATTTACGCCACAAATTTAACTCATTTATCCCTGCTCTTTTTTTAACACAAGGAGGCAGTATTTTGATTAAAACTTGCTTTAGAAATAAACTGAGAAATTCATGATGCCAACCGGGGTATCTTTTACGGTAGTTAAACAGTGACGTCATAAATTTTTAAAAATGCGTGAAATTCTTAAATTCTGCAACTCTAACGTCCTGTCACAGTTATAGCGATTCTAAATTGCTCCTCGAGATGACACAGTTTGATGTTTTCAGTAGACAGAACTATGGAGGATTTATAAGATATCTTTATATTGGATACATGGATACTTAATTTGGAACCGCTTGAATATTTTTCACCACGGTGAGATGAAATGTTTTGCGGTGCTAAATACGCCAATCTTACAAAACTATGCATAGATTAAATTTGTATGGACAGCTTCCTTAATAGCAACTATTATGTGAAATGAAAAATGTTTATGGTAATGCGTAAATTGCTAAAGAATCGCCATAGAATATAAAGGTACCATTTGTTTCAAATAATGTAAGCTGTTTCGTTAAATTGAGCATTAAAGAGGGAGAAGTGAAGATAGATAGTATTAATATGCTTAATAGGTAGTATTGGTAGATTCGTAAGGATGATATGAATAAATCCCAATTTACAACGTTAATAAATATTTCATGAAATTAAAAGTGTTCTGTTTATCCTTTTTTAAGGGTTGTTTTACAACCAACTGAACGATAAGTAATTCTAATTTGCGTTGATATATCCCGCAGTAATTTCAACAGAGGAGATTACTTGAACTTTTTAAAAATGAAATTCGCAGCTATTTTAAAATAAACAGTTTTCCATTTCATGTAGTGTCTGAGGTATTTAATGCTACAACTTGAACCTCAAAACAGTATGATATAGAAATAACACATTTTGAAAGTCAGGAGTTCTCTGCAAACCGCTAAGCTTTTCACTTTTCTGATCGCGAATGACACTGATGTAGTTTTTTGAGTCATTATATTGCAATGATGCCAAGTTAGTACTCATGATGCAAACTTTACATTATAAGTCAAATAATTTCGCTTTTATTTTAGATTTCACATCACTGGAATTAAGTGGAATTACACATGTAAGGAAAATTTTCGTTTCCTACCGTGAGAAGAACGGGCACGCAGCTAGTATATATATATGTACAAATACAGGGTGTCCAGTGCTAACGGTGACGAATGGCTATTCTCTAAACCTTTAGTCAGAGACACATAGTTCCAGTTGCAAAAATGCTTTATATTATATAATCAATTATAAAATAAACAATCGAAGTCAATGAATCAGTTTCTAAATAAAAAATGAAAATTAATTTTTTTTCGGTCTCCCGGTCCTATCAGTTATATTTAGAAAAAAAATGCTTTATACAATTTTATGCACAATAAAAAAAATCGCCCTTCTACAACCAAAATTTACCGAATTGTAGCTGCTTCAAGTTAGAGCATTTTTAGAGCTGCGAAATAGGAGTTATATGAAGAATGAATTTGAAAAAGTCTGTTGTACATGGTTTTAATCAATCGTTCATATCAAAAGACCTCGGGTGGATATTTATAGAGCCTGACTAAAATCCTATGCTTAAAGATTAGTATTCTAAAATTACTTTTGCTTATTTTAACGCATTATGTCCGAAAATGAAGTTCAAACCTGTGATTTAAAGTTTCAGTATATGTATGGCCACTATCGGGACATTTTTAAACATGGAAAAGTGACTTAAGTAAAAACGTTTGTTGCTTCATAACTCGGTGAATTGTGGTCGTAAAAGGGCTATCTTTTTAAATTTTTGCATTAAATCATATGAGGAAGATTCTTCTACATATAACTGACAGGGCTGAGGGGCCGTATAAAAATTTAAATTTTGCAATTTTTGCGGGAAGTCATTTATTGACTTTGATTGTTTCTGATATGATAGATTATACAATATAAAGCATTTCTGCAACTGGAACTATGTGTCTCTGACTAATGGTTTAGGAAATAGCCATCGGGCACCGTTAGATCTGGACACCCTGTATATGTGCATTTGTGTGTATGTGTGTGCGCGCGCGTAAAAACATGAAAATGCGGAAAATTTTCTGGCAAATTGGGTGCCCAAACAATATCCTTTATTTAAAGATTTTTTTTTTCTGTGATTTCCTGAAGAAATTACTTTCCATACAGAAGCTCACCCTTGATGTACGGAAATTGTTCATTATTCAAATGTTAATGAAGAATTTCCTTAAAAAATGACTCATGTAAATAAAAGTTGTTTATTGTGTGAACCTATTTTAAATTACAACAGTGTCTCAGGGAATAAAAGTTTCGTGTTCGAAGTGTCCCAAAAGGCCTTGGACATAAAGTATTCCGTGGCTTTCATTGAGGGTTTTCGGGTTTCTGCCAACTTTTAGCACGTGATGATTATAATTTTTTAAGGTTGTCGTTTAATACTGGTGTGAGAAACGAATAAACTTAATTAAATGAAATGCATTGGTAGTGGCAAATCACATTTTGAGATGGTATTTTTGATATTATTAACCTCCCAACCTCGCACTTTTTACAATATCTTACACATAAATTCGCACAGAAACATATGTGTATATTTTATGTATATTAAACTTTATAATTTGAACATCTTAATCAAAAATACGCTTGATGTCTTTCTTGTCAATAATAATAATAAGTAAATTAAGTAAAAACATTCCATAAGTTTAATGTATTAAATTATTCATTACCGTTGGCCTACAGTGCTTTAAATATTGTATGGGTGTGGACTTAGTAAACAACCAATGTACTTGTAAACAACTTATTTCTCTATGACGTTCGACTTTCTCTTTGTTTTGTGTCCAAAAATGTTATTTAATTCGGATTGTTTTTGTACATCTGCACATAAACAAGAAAATAGCCTTAAGATATTTCTCAAAACGTAATGATCAGCGTTAATGTCGGCACATTAATAATTTAGACGCAAAAGAATCACCGTGTCCTGATTTCTTACATTATAATTCCCTTTTCTGAATAAAAATTGTTTCAGTTGCGTGTAATATTTATGCTTATATATGCACATACAAAACAATATTTTCTTCATTTTGATAACACTGCAATTATTCCGTACGCGGAATAGAAGTTTAAAATTTTACATCTCTTTTTCTTATGAGAATTATAAGGAAACATTGTTGTTTTCTTGTCGAGATTACTTTTCTCGCTACATATTTAAAGTAGGCATTAAAAAATATTTTTGAGAATAACAGCATGTCCCTTGCTTTAGAAACGACTTCAAGAATACAAAAATATTTTTTTATGAATTTCGTTTGAAAAGTGTGCAAATAATTTTAGTAAATTGAAACATATATTGGTAGTCATCTCTTGAAATAACTACTGATGAAATGAAATATGCATACAAGTAATCTTAATTAGAGGCTGAAAAGGGGAACAATTTTTGCATGTTTATAGAATTTAAACTAAAAGTCGAACTTTCTGTAAAACAATTCTTTCTTTTATTTCAAAAGTACTACATTTTAATGCTTACAGTTGTGACTCTCTATAAGAAAATTATAATTTTAAATATACTGGGTAAATATTCAATATTAAATCGATTCATAATATTAAAACAAGATTGAGATATTACCAACAAATATACCGTAATTTTATTGAAATTAAGAAAAAAAACCTAAAATAAATGATAAAATGAAACATACAGATAAAATGAAATATAATATGCGAAAATTTAAAACTGTGCTTTAATAACACTTGATGCCTCTGTGTTATGGAAATGTTATGAGATTTGAAAGATAAAATATATTAAAAAATATACATTTCTAGTTACACTTTTAACTATGTATTTTAAATGAAATTTTAGTTTTCTTTAATAAGTATTTTGTGGTGTACATAATTCTTCCAAAAGATAAACAGAAAGAAGATATATTTATATTTAATTCTGCATATAATTTATCGTTTTTCGGGAAATTTAAGATTCATTTAACAACACTCACTTTTGGCTTTACAGTTTAAGTGGACCGTTCGTCTTTCAACTTAACGTGATCTTTGCTTGTGTAAACAGTATGAAATTACTGCAATTTTCAAAAGATGCCAAACATAGCACCCTGATATTAACAAGCTCATGATTTAATAGCTATTTTAATGTAAGTGTTAGCTTGCGTACTAATGCATGCATATACGTATCGATAAAAATACGAAGAATCTGTAGTTAGATGCATATTAAATAAAGCAAGATGCATAGCTTAAATAAAGTAGTTTAGTAAGTACCGAGTTTTTAATGTATGAAAGGGGATTGTAGATGTTTTAAATTAATAAACTTTAATTTTGCAATCGACATCGGATAGAGTGAGCCTGGGTGAATTTTCATTTATAGGGAACCACAATTATTAGTAACGACTCACACACATCAGAAATGTATATAGTATGTTTCGGGTATAGTGAACCATGACTTCGGTTATAGCGGACTTAGAAACTAAACTTTCAAAATTTCGGAAACGAACAGATGATAACTGTTCGTTGACGACCCCCACGTATAGCGATTTTTTTGTATGTGTGTGTGTGTCAAAAGGGGATAAAGCAAGGGGAGAGGGTCGGTATTTTTTTATTGCAGTGATGCA
>JAWZYV010002660.1:0-13765 GCA_038373885.1 Cheiracanthium punctorium | reverse complement strand
TATAATCCCCCCAACTTCTCAATACTCCTGGGATTACCTGAATATTCTATAATCTGATACATTCGTTTGCAAGTTCGAAGCGGAGCATCGCTAAATTGGGAAAAAATCTTGTTTTGTTAACAATAAAATATGAATGAACGCCTTTTTCTTTTTACGACATTAAAATAAAATCCCAGGGCCAACGATAATCCTTCCGTTGTTTTAAAGGAATAAGTATTTTGTAAAAGATGAAATATAAAAAGCTGCCTGAACACTAAAAACACCATAAATGCTGTGTAGATACGTACTAATTTCCATTTAGGTTTTATTTCCCTACTTCAATACTGTCTGATTAGAAAGAAAGACAGAACTAATAGTCTACTTCGGATACTTTGTATTTAAGCGAGGCATTAGAATTCCCCTTAGATTGAGAAGGGGGGGGGTGACGTTTCTTTTTAACCCCGAAGGATGATTTAAAATAAATTAAAGATTCAAAAAAATGTCTCCCGAGAGGAAATGAATTTCCATTTTATAGTGTCTCTGGGGAACATTTTCAATTAATGAGTCTCCCTACCTCGCATTCGTCCAGTAAATGGAAGTAGAAATATTCCCTCGATAGACACTTGTACTCATACAAATAGGTTTTTTTCGCAAACTCCGCAGCTAAATACGATGAATTTTATGTTGATTTGTTGGAATTTCAACGGGTTTATCTAATTCTATACGCTTCGGCTTTCGTGGATTGTTGCAGTTCGATTTGTTTCAAAGTGCATTGGGTTTGAATTGCATACTTTGTAAAAGATGCTCGGTATTTTGCATAAGCCTTGTTGTTGTATGAAACAGGTGGGCACCCATGGCCGAGTGCATAAGACACTGAACAGGGTAGATGGCTGAAATGGGAAGGTCCAGAGCGTTTGCCTACCGCGTGGTTAGTGATCTAACTTTCTACAACAGAGTTTCTTAAACTATGGGTCGCTGGTACTGCATCGGGGTCTCTCCAAATATTACAACAATCTGCATATTACTTTAACTTATTATAATAATTTTGCTGCACTGTCGTCTTTTTCTCTCTTTTCAAACCAACATTTAACAACATTTTTGTCATTGACCATCGAGAAATCAAAGGGTCGATCCAATCTAAAGAATATTGAAGAAGTGCTTTGTCCCGCTGTGGCGATTATTTTTAGGGATGCAACAAATATCAATTTGGCCGGATACCGAATATCCGGTCAAACTTTCAGCCGCATATCCGGTAATCCGGCAACAGTGTTTTTTAATTCAGTTTTATATTCATTAGTTTTCTTAGATTATTCATCTATTATTTTATTACATATATATTTTCTCATTATTTTCGATTCATTTAATTCAAAAATCGGAAATCTTTTTGGCTTTGTTTCCATGAAATGAGTACCCATTCTATTGCAATTAAAATTTATACAAATAACAATGTCATTGAAACAACTCCTCTTCAAGAGTAAGTGTTGCGGAATTACTCTGCTACTCCTGGGGTTCGTCGTTCTAAAGTCCTGTTGGTGTAAAAATGTTCAAGTAAAAAAGTCACTTGTCAGGATGGGACACAAACTGTATTGCTTCTAGAACTTCGTAGAACAATCAGCTGTACACAATTCACAAGCACAATCGAGCAGTAACGTGCTTTTAACAGTCCGCTTAGATCAGAAGCTCTCACAAAGGCTGCATTTCTCACACAAAATAAGTCACTTTCACAGGCAAAAACTCAGTGAAAATATACGAGAAATAACACTAACAGTCTCTCAAGACTCAGCGATGAAGAATTGACACACAGCACTTAAATTCAAAGCTTCACAAACAGCGCGAAACACAGCTTCTATCACAAAGCAAGCGTATTTACTCTCCCAAAGCTTGATCAACACTGAACTGTCGGGGCAGCGCGCCGGTTTATATAGGGGAGGCAGAAACTGCGGGAAGCTTCTAGAGGAGTATATTTCTTGAAGATTCTACATAAAGCGAGAATATTGATTCCGTCATAGAAGAGAAATGTTAGGTTATTATGCGTTTTTAATGCAGGAAAAACAACTTCCAGGCCCCATTGGGAAAATCGCGTCCAATGACCAAAAAGTCGCCAAGCTGGGCGACTTTTGGAGAAATATCGCCAAATTTGGCGCCAAAAATAAGTTTTCAAAAGTGAAGAGATCTAAGCTCTAGGACTAATATTTCTCGAGATTTCTAGAACCTCCATTGAAAAATAATGGCAAATCGAAACCTCCATATCTCTGGTTCTAATTGGCCGATTTGGATGCAACAAAAAGCAAAATTTATCTATTTGAAGCGTAGAATACGAATTTTAAACTATTTTAAGCCTCAGAGCAGCGGGTTGCCCCGAAAATTCGTAACATTATCTTACAAAATCAGTTGTCGAAGGAAAAACATCTCCATTCAACTGTTAGAAAATCAAAGTAGCAAATTTCTCTACTTGACCAAAATTAGGTGGCAAGCGACACCAACTGCCAGTGCTACCAGCTACCAGCAAGTAGACTTTTCTTATATGGAGGGTCAATTTATGAGGTAAAAAAGGTAACCGAATTCTAATAAAGATTGCAAAAAAGTTAGCGTTTTTGCACCATAAATTTACCAATCTTAAAAAAAATAGAAATGCTTAATTTTTTTAATGACTATGTCATTTTATTTCTAACCGCCTTTCTTGAAAAATTTCCTGAAGAATGTGCCCCAAAAATGCAACATAAAAAAGCGGCATAATTTTACATATATTATATGTAAATATATTTACATATTCTACTGGTTCACAACAGCTTTAATCTATTGTTACACTATTTCGTAAGCTGTAGAATAGGTATCCCATGTATTTTTTACATATATTTAAAAATACTATTAGTTACAACAGTTTTCATCTATTGTTACACTATTTCGTAAGCTGTAGAATAGGTATCCCATGTATTTTTTACATATATTTAAAAATACTATTAGTTACAACAGCTTTAATCTATTGTTACACTCTTTCGTAGGCTGTAGAACATGCACCAAATGTATTTTTCTATCAATAGGTTACAATCCTAAACATTTCAATGTAGGGTTACCAGGCGAAATACACGGCGAAATGAAGATGAGAGATAAAACGGCATAGTCCATTAATATCGTTTTAATAGGGCCATCATGAAACTAAAAAATGATGGGGGGTTCAGGGGGGTCTACCCCTGACGAGGCTTGAACAGCAGAGTTATTTTTCAGTTTTATATACACGATAAAAAAATATTTTCTAAAAAGTATTTAAACGAAATATTTTCAAAAAATTTTATTTTGTCTCATTTTTTTATTAATGCAGTTTAGAGAATTTATTCATTCAATATCCTTATTTATGTTATTTCTCAGTATATACTTTTAGGCCGGATGTACTCTAGGATATTTTTAATATCCCGCTACTGCCAATTATCCGGTATACTGGACGGATAGGTATGCAGGACGGATGCAGTATGTTTGCCGGATATCCGTTGCATCCCTCATTATTTTGCCGAGATTTTATAATACAATTAAAAATACACAGTTACACCCTTCCCATAGATACTTAATCTGGGCACGTGCACTGTTAGAAGTTAAGTGGGTTTTCTCAGTAATGACCTTACTTGTGTTTACACTTAATCTGCAGTCGGCTTGCGGAGATTCAAGTCCCAATGCTTTGCTATGGAGAAAAGTGCCTTAAGGCCCCTCCTCAGACAGAAATTTTTCCGAGTCGCGTTTTGAGGAACAATTTCCTACCCCCCTCACAAAAGCTCCTATCGCGAATTGCGATAGCTCGCGTGTCCGTTACTGATGGGAAATTTATGGCCCGTTGGCGGTTTGGGAGATTTTGACCTGTGACCTCCATCTACATGCCCCCCCGCTGCCTGAGCAAAATTTATTTTCAGTTGAATGTATTCGTTCGAACAGATTTAAATTGCAGAATACTCAATGATAAATTACAAGTATAATAAAAAAATTATTTAATTTGCAAAGGAGACTGCAATTTGTAAAGTGTTGTTATAAAAATTAACATTTTAAAAGAAAATATCGAAGCGCGAATATGAGAAATTTGACATCGTAATTATTCTACTATATAGTTACGCTGAACCCTGACTGGCTGACTCAATTTGTAAAGATTCCAGGCAAACCACTTCGATGTAAATATTTTACCTCCATTACTCCAAAAAGATTAAAAACCAGAAAAAGCCTAATAACACCCACACCATTCATACGATCCGCTTGAAATTTTTCATAACTATGTATAAAAATATAAAAAACAATCTCTGTTACTTTGAAAATCTGAAAACCCACCGGTTCCCTCATTTTTTAAGAGATTTTTTGCCATTTTCAGCTCCATTTTATTTCAGAGATTCAAAAAAGCGAATAATTTGAGTGAAAAAATTAGACTTTCAAAGTGTAAAAAAAATTGTCATGGGCGTCGGCAAGGGGGGTCAAAAGGGTCACTTGACCCCCCCTGAAAAATTTGACCTTTTAAAAATAATTAGGCATCCTATACAAAAAATGTCACGTGCCCTTTTTCCGGAAGTAAAGCAATTTATGCATTTTAACATACTGCAATAACTCGCTGTATTAGGTACTTTGAAATGAAAATTTCCTGTGTGAATCTTAAAACTATTCGCAAGGATTGCGCGAATCCGATGGGTGTTCATTGAGCCGAAAGAGATTTTATGGCAGTCTAGAATGGATGTTACTTTTCAGACTGCCATAAAATCTCTTTCGGCTCAATGAATTCCAATCGGATTCGCGCAATCCTTGCGAATAGTTCTCAAGATTCACACAGGGAAAATTTCATTTGAAAATACCTAATACTTTCTGAGAAAAATGTATGAGTCGTTAAGGCACTTTTCTCCATAGCAAAGCATTGGGACTTGACTCTCCGCAAGCCGACTACAGAGGACTCTTAATGGTGAGACCATAAGCGTAAAGTTTTCAAAATTATTGGGGGGGGGCGGGCCCCACAACCACATATATTCACGTCAGTGGCGTAGCCAAGGAGGGGTTGGGAGGGTCATACCCCCCATGAGGAATTTTTTGCCATACAAAATGTATATGCCTCACTCCCTTATCATACACCCGTACCGTATACATATATGTGAGTCGCAGAAGTCGTATCCCCCCCTTCCCCTTAAAAAATTTCTGGCCACGCCACTGATTTATGTACATATAACTTACTCTTAACTGCCAGCTAGTACGGAATAGAATCAACCACTTTTTCTACATGATTTTTCGGCTTAAAATAGAGCAAAATGTTTGTGCTGCGCGCTCGAACTGGTTACTATTTTGAAAAAATCTGATGTGTCCAACACATGACTTCCTTGCACGTCCATTAGATCAAAAATATTTTCGACGCACTTCCTCTAAACTTACTTGTTTGAAAGAGATAAAATATCAATAATAGTAAGGTTTAGCGATTTCTAGACAAATATTTCGATATCGCCAAGCTGAGTTCAATTTGAAATATTTCCTTCTGACACTTTATTTGGCGATATTTCACCAAAAGCCGACAAACTTGAGATAGTCTGCGAGATTTTGGGGATAGCCAAAGTAGTCATTGACCACAGACTTTCAATGAATTGAATGCATCCATACACCTCAATATATTTATAAAGTCATTTGGCTCACCCTGTAAATAAATTCTCAGTCGATTGCTGTCAAAAAAGATATGGAAAACAGTTAGGTATTACAATAGTTCTAAATACAAAAGTTCAAAAATCTACGGGTTAAAGTTTTAGTGTTATACAAAATACTAAATTGGCGCCAAATTTGGCGATATTTCGGCGAAACTCGTCAATGTCGACGAAATTTGTCGAGATTTTAAGCATGAACCAAACAATGACAGATTATCGCCAAATTTGGCGATATTTCGCCAAAACTCGCCAAGGTCGAGGACAGGCGGCGAGTTTTTGGGCATGTACCAAACAATGACTGTCTACAGTTGTATTATATTGAAGATGTCCATAGACATTAAAGTACTAAAATTCTTTTCGGTGGTCCTGTAAATAAACTCTCCAGTAGATTGGAACCAAAAATCGAGATACACAACTAGATGTTACAACATTCTTATATATGAAATTTCATAATAGTTTTTGAGATTTGAGAGTTAAATATGCACACACGTACACCAAAAGTCGCCAAGCTTGGCGACTTTTGGCATAGTTCTTGAGGGAGGCACGTGACCGTGGTCGGACCATTACCTAACTTATGTGGTAGGACGGTATTGTGCTTGAAATGGATGAATGCCCCTAAAATTGCCATTGACCGTAATGTATTGGAAATCTTTTGAGTGTTCCTGTAGCAGAACTACAAATGATAAAGACACTTTTTTTAATGGAGAAATTCATTTTCTAACTCTTTACAGCATACATCACTTCTGAGTCGTTTGAAATAGCCCAATACCTCTAAAAAACGCTTTGATGAATTTCGGCCCATAGAGCGTAATGTATTTCGAATCTTTTGGGCGGTTCTGTAGATAAACTATCCAGTCGAATGGAATCGAAAGGGGAGGTGCATAACTAGATGTTACAGCAATCCTAAATATAAAGTTTCAACATTATACGCCTAATAGTTTTTGAGATATGCGAGTTTAATGAATTTCGGCCCATAGAGCGTAATGTATTTCGAATGTTTTGGGCAGTCCTGTAGATAAACTATCCAGTCGAATGGAACCAAAAGGGGAGGTGCACAACTAGATCATAGAACAATCCTAAATATCAAATCTCAACATTCTACGACCCATAGTTTTTGAGATATGCGAGTTACATACATACGTACGTACGTACAGACGGCATGGAAAAACTGGCCACAGCAGACTCGCCGCTGGTCAAAATGAGTTGCAGACGCGTTAATAGGATCGTGCATGCTAGCCTACGATAGGATGCATCGAAAAAATTTTTAAAATTAAATTTAGAGGTATTCAAAATCTGTTTTTTTGTCGAAATTTGGCCCCCAAAATTTTTCGGGATCACATTACTTCCTTATACTACGTACAAGGAGGTAAAAAAATAATTAAAAAAAAATCTGATGTGTCCAACACATGACTTCCTTGCACGTCCATTAGATCAAAAATATTTTCGACGCACTTCCTCTAAATTTATTTGTTTGAAAGAGATAAAATATCAATAATAGTAAGGTTTAGCGATTTCTAGCCAAATATTTCGATATCGCCAAGCTGAGTTCAATTTAAAAGATTTCCTTCTGACACTTTATTTGGCGATATTTCACCAAAAGCCGACAAACTTGAGATAGTCAGCGAGATTTTGGGGATAGCCAAAGTAGTCATTGACCACAGACTTTCAATGAATTGAATGCATCTATACACCTCAATGTATTTAAAGTCATTTGGCTCACCATGTAAATAAATTCTCAGTCGATTGCTGTCAAAAAAGATATTGAAAACAGTTAGATATTACAATAGTTCTAAATACAAAGTTAAAAAATCTACGGGTTAAAGTTTTAGAGTTATACAAAATAGGAAATAATTTTTGGCGCCAAATTTGGCGATATTTCGGCGAAACTCGTCAATGTCGACGACATTTGGCGAGATTTTAAGCATAAACCAAACAATGACAGATTATCGCCAAATTTGGCGATATTTCGCCAAAACTCGCCAAGAACGATGACAAATGGCGATACTTTGAGCATGGACCAAATGACTGACTGTCGCCAAATTTGGCGATATTTCGCCAAAACTCGCCAAGGTCGAGGACAGACGGCGAGATTTTGGGTATGTACCAAACAATGACTGTCTACAGTTGTATTATAATGAAGATGTCCATAGACATTAAGGTACTGAAATTCTTTTCGGTGGTCCTGTAAATAAACTCTCCAGTAGATTGGAACCAAAAATCGAGATGCACAACTAGATGTTACAACATTCTTATATATGAAATTTCATAATAGTTTTTGAGATTTGAGAGTTAAATATGCACACACGTACACCAAAAGTCGCCAAGCTTGGCGTCTTTTGGCACAGTTCTTGAGAGAGGCACGTGACCGTGGTCGGACCATTACCTAACTTATGTGGTAGGACGGTATTGTGCTTGAAATGGATGAATGCCCCTAAAATTGCTATTGGCCGTAATGTATTGGAAATCTTTTGAGTGTTCCTGTAGCAGAACTATAAATGATAAAGACACTTTTTTTTAATGGAGAAATTCATTTTCTAACTCTTTACAGCATATATCACTTCTGAGTCGTTTGAAATATCCCAATACCTCTAAAAAACGCTTTGATGAATTTCGGCCCATAGAGCGTAATGTATTTCGAATCTTTTGGGCGGTCCTGTAGATAAACTATTCAGTCGAATGGAACCGAAAGGGGAGGTGCACAACTAGATGTTACAACAATCCTAAATATAAAGTTTCAACATTCAACGCCAAACAGTTTTTGAGATATGCGAGTTTAATGAATTTCGGCCCATTGAGTGTAATGTATTTCGAATGTTTTGGGCAGTCCTGTAGATAAACTATCCAGTCGAATGGAACCAAAAGGGGAGGTGCACAACTAGATGTTACAACTATCCAAAATATGAAGTTTCGACATTCTACGCCTAGTAGCTTTTGAGTTAGGCGAGTTTAATGAATTTCGGCCCATAGAGCTTAATGTATTTCGAATCTTTTGGGCGGTCCTGTACATAAACTATCCATTCGATTGCCACCAAAAGGGGAGGTGCACAACTAGATCATAGAACAATCCTAAATATCAAATCTCAACATTCTACGACCAATAGTTTTTGAGATATGCGAGTTACATACATACGTACGTACGTACGTACGTACGTACACACGTACGTACGTACGTACAGACGGCATGGAAAAACTGGCCACAGTAGACTCGCCACTGGTCAAAATGAGTTGCAGACGCGTTAATATGATCGTGCATGCTAGCCTACGATGAGATGCATCGAAAAAAATTTTTTAATTAAATTTAGAGGTAGTCAAAATCGGTTTTTATGTCGAAATTTGGCCCCCAAAATTTTTCGGGATCACATTACTTCCTTATACTACGTACAAGGAAGTAATAGACTGTTTACAAAAAGTGGTTAGTTATATTCCGTAGTAGTTGGCAGCTATGACTTACTATGTGTAAGTGTAAATGATTGGAGGCGCTCGAGCTCTATGGGTCCATAGAATTCTACACCTATATAAGGTAAGTATCCATGTTAGTATCTTTCTACCATGTTTATAAGTTAAAAATAGAAGCAAAGAAAACGTTTTTTAAACGTTTGTAAATGGCCTGAAATACTTTTTTACTTCCTTGTACGTAGTATAAGGAAGTAATGTGATCCCGAAAAATTTTGGGGGCCAAATTTCGACATAAAAAACGATTTTGACTACCTCTAAATTTAATTTAAAAAATTTTTTCGATGCATCTCATCGTAGGCTAGCATGCACGATCATATTAACGCGTCTGCAACTCATTTTGACCAGTGGCGAGTCTACTGTGGCCAGTTTTTCCATGCCGTCTGTACGTACGTACGTACGTATGTATGTAACTCGCATATCTCAAAAACTATTGGTCGTAGAATGTTGAGATTTGATATTTAGGATTGTTGTATGATCTAGTTGTGCACCTCCCCTTTTGGTGGCAATCGAATGGATAGTTTATGTACAGGACCGCCCAAAAGATTCGAAATACATTACGTCTATGGGCCGAAATTCATTAAACTCGCCTAACTCAAAAGCTATTAGGCGTAGAATGTCGAAACTTCATATTTTGGATAGTTGTAACAACTAGTTGTGCACCTCCCCTTTTGGTTCCATTCGACTGGATAGTTTATCTACAGGACTGCCCAAAACATTCGAAATACATTACACTCAATGGGCCGAAATTCATTAAACTCGCATATCTCAAAAACTGTTAGGCGTTGAATGTTGAAACTTTATATTTAGGATTGTTGTAACATCTAGTTGTGCACCTCCCCTTTCGGTTCCATTCGACCTGATAGTTTATCTACAGGACCGCCCAAAAGATTCGAAATACATTACGCTCTATGGGCCGATATTCATCAAAGCGTTTTTTAGAGGTATTGGGCTATTTCAAACGACCCAGAAGTGATATATGCTGTAAAGAGTTAGAAAATGAATTTCTCTATTAAAAAAAAAAGTGTCTTTATCATTTATAGTTCTGCTACAGGAACACTCAAAAGATTTCCAATACATTACGGTCAATAGCAATTTTAGGGGCATTCATCCATTTCAAGCACAATACCGTCCTACCACATAAGTTAGGTAATGGTCCGACCACGGTCACGTGCCTCCCTCAAGAACTATGCCAAAAGTCGCCAAGCTTGGCGACTTTTGGTGTACGTGTGTGCATATTTAACTCTCAAATCTCAAAAACTATTATGAAATTTCATATATAAGAATGTTGTAACATCTAGTTGTGCATCTCGATTTTTGGTTCCAATTTACTGGAGAGTTTATTTACAGGACCACCGAAAAGAATTTCAGTACCTTAATGTCTATGGACATCTTCATTATAATACAACTGTAGACAGTCATTGTTTGGTACATGCCCAAAATCTCGCGGTCTGTCCTCGACCTTGGCGAGTTTTGGCGAAATATCGCCAAATTTGGCGATAGTCAGTCATTTCGTCCATGCCCAAAGTATCGCCAAATGTCATCGTTCTTGGCGAGTTTTGGCGAAATATCGCCAAATTTGGCGATAATCTGTCATTGTTTGGTTTATGCTTAAAATCTCGCCAAATGTCGTCGACATTGACGAGTTTCGCCGAAATATCGCCAAATTTGGCGCCAAAAATTATTTCCTATTTTGTATAACTCTAAAACTTTAACCCGTAGATTTTTTTACTTTGTATTTAGAACTATTGTAATATCTAACTGTATTCAATATCTTTTTTGACAGCAATCGACTGAGAATTTATTTACATGGTGAGCCAAATGACTTTGAATACATTGAGGTGTATAGATGCATTCAATTCATTGAAGGTCTGTGCTCACTGACTACTTTGGCTATCCCCAAAATCTCGCTGACTATCCCAAGTTTGTCGGCTTTTGGTGAAATATCGCCAAATAAAGTGTCAGAAGGAAATCTTTCAAATTGAACTCAGCTTGGCGATATCGAAATATTTGGCTAGAAATTGCTAAACCTTACTATTATTGATTATTTTATCTCTTTCAAACAATTAAATTTAGAGGAAGTGCGTCGAAAATATTTTTGATCTAATGGACGTGCAAGGAAGTCATGTGTTGGACACATCAGATTTTTTTATGTTAGTATAAATTAATTTTCTGTATTTAGTGGTAAATTATTGGGTGGGCTCAGCCCCTATTCACAATTTATTGGGGGGGCTCGAGCCCCTCGGGCCCGTATAACTCTACGCCTATGGGTGAGACCATAGTTAATGTTCGATCTGGCTCAAGTAATAGGATTTATTTTTAAGTTTGTTACTTATTTAAAATTTTCACGTAGTTCTAAGTTTTAAAATCATACTTAATGACCTAAAGGTGCAGTAGTCTATTGCTGTACAAGTGAGGAAACTCACAGCTCCACTGGCGCTTGTGTCGGATTCGCACATTGCTTATGGACTCCCTCAAAGAATTTTGTCAATATTTTGGAGTCCCTCGCACAAAAACGCTTAAGAAACCCTGGTCTACATTGGGTCAGTCTTCACCAGATCGAACGTGAATGCGTATTAGAACCTCTTTAAAAAGTTCTACGCCCTAGGTACCCCTAGGCAAATTCTCCCGCCCCCCAGCCCCCTTTGTGTGCTGTTTCGGGTTGGGTGGGTTGTTGCTGTTTGAGCTTTGATTATATGGGTTTTATACAAATAGAACGTGAATACGCGTTAGAACCCATAAAGTCTACCGCCCAAGGCATCTTTCTTGGCAGATACCCTTCGTGTACGTTAAAAACGTAAACACGAAAGTTGGGCATACAGAATCAACAAATAAGTGTACAGAAACGCATTCAATTCCAATTAATTTTAGGTATTATGTTTCACTTTTTTAAACATTAAGATCAAGAAAAGAGCTACATTCAGTGTTAAAATTATCACGAACGTAACGGAACGGATAAAAAATTGAACCCACTCTAACGTCATTCAAGCATAACTATGCGTCAGGTGTGCAACGAGGAAAGTTAAAAAAAAAATGAATTATTCATTTTACCAGTAACACTGGAATCAGTTTCCCATTCAACGAGGGCGACACTCGCTATCCAAATATATTGTTTTCGAATGCTTCCGTCGTTAAAAACCGAAAAGTGTCACTATCGCCCAATGCACAGAAATTGAGGTGTCCCCCCCCCCTCTTTATGCGGAAATTTATGCTCCCACCGAAAGACCATTTCAAAAGGAGGGAGATGCGGATTAGATTCTTTTTTACGACTTCCGGAGGTCGTAAGAAAGTTTCAAAAATTTCGGCGGAGTACCCGAGAAAGAGTTAGGGCCGCTTTTCTCCTTCCGAAGGAGGGCTCTGGGAAAATAGTTCCACCTATCTATGAATATTAATGACAGTTTGGCGTTACAGCAATGCGCGCCAAAGGTTAACCCTCTGACTGCTCACTTTGTGGACCAAAATCCTCTGACTGCTCACTTTGTGGACCCAATTTGTTCGACATTTGTTCAAAAAGTGTGTAATTTTTTTTCCTTATTTCAAAATCTTTATACATTGGAGAATTGAAATGTGCATTTTTTCCTTCTAGAAAGTTTTTTAATATAGATTTTTATCATGGGAAACTAAGATTCAGAAAAACCAATTTCAGATGTTATTACATAAAAAAAATTGTTTTTAAACAAATTCCGATTGAATGACAGTTCATTTCCGTTTATGACATAATATACAAAAATGCACCACGGCCTAACGCATTGCAGGTTTATTGAATCAGGGTCAGATTCATCGCCGTCTGAGGAGTCGTCCAAAAAATCTAAATCGCTATCACTATCCAAACTAAAATCTCTTTCAGAATCTCATAAATCATCCGGAATATGCACTGTCCATTGCTGAACGATTTTTAGCAGCCATTTCTGATGAGACAAGACGGCCAACAAGGGAAGTGAGAGCATTTATCAATACGGACAGTTACTACCTTCAATGCCTCAATTTAGGGGAGGACTCACGACAATGGGTTGGTCAAAAACCTAAATGATACGTCTTAAAACTGTATCTAATTTATTTCACTGATTAAAAACGGTGAAAAACCGGGATGCTCTCCTCGATGCAGGAAAGAAAAACATTGCCCACGAAAATCGCGGGATGAGCCAATTTTTCTACGTTTGAGTTGCCGTGGAAATCGCGGGTATATGAGCAGCCAGGAGCGTTAAAAGGTAAGACAACTTTATTTTCAAACCTGAAAACAGACAACAGTAATACAGTCGAACCGAACCCGCTTAATGGGAAGGCATCTGTTAAAGAACCACACCCGCTCTTTGTAATGAATTTTTCTATGTACCAAACCGTCATAATAACCAGTCGATAGGACCACGTGATAATGGAATAACCCGTCACTAGG
This sequence comes from Cheiracanthium punctorium, assembly GCA_038373885.1. Lineage (NCBI taxonomy): Eukaryota > Metazoa > Arthropoda > Arachnida > Araneae > Cheiracanthiidae > Cheiracanthium > Cheiracanthium punctorium. Next base: position 298 of record JAWZYV010002660.1, on the reverse strand, counting down.
ATACATTTTCGTGGAGAAATTGGCTGTTCCTTTTAGCGAATTTCCACATGTAGCCGTGAGCGGTACATTTCCAAACGGACGCAAACGGCAATTTCAAAGAACAGTATAACCAAATGATCTCTTTTTTACTTCCATGTACCAAGTAAAGGAAAGGACTGTATCTCACATAAAAAATTTTCAGCAATTCACATTTTGATCATTCCTTAAAAATGACGTGGCATTTTTCGGTTTTAGTTTCCGTGAGGCTTGCATTAGCCCCCCGCGTTCATTGAGTTTTGGATTCTGATTTTTTTGAGAC